>CAUYRH010030746.1:0-11059 GCA_963574655.1 Perodicticus potto
CCGTTCAGGGGGAAACAGTTTACAGCAGTTTCCGCGGTTATGAACTATATTTCAAACACAACAATCCACCAAATCACTGTGCATTGCCAAGTGCTCATCCACTCCGACAATTCACTCGGTGAAAGGTCCAGTACTCCCTCCCTCTCACCTGCTGACTGGAGAGTGATGAACTACGGAACCGTCGCCGCCGCCATCTTCCAGAACCCCCTCCTGATTTAAATTTCTAACCCTAGAGTGTTTTCATCTGTGTCCATATGTCCCAGCAGTGAAAACTTCCCCAGTTATGGTAACTCAGTGCCTGCGAGGTCCTCTGCGCATGAATCTACACTATAACCACCTGCCATGTCCTGGGCTGTGATATGCATAAAACCGTTCACATGACCATGTGACACCTCCAAAGTCAATCAAGGAGCTGGGCTCACACCGAAAGAAAACTGATAGACATTTGATAAGCTTTATTGAACTAATTGGGTCAAGGAATTTAAGGGAACTGAGATTATTATAGCCAAGGAAGATAAAGTGGAGATGACTATTACGGTTTATTAAAAGTCATTTTCTATAGAAAGATGATAGCCAATCTGCTTTTTCATTTTTACCACAGATACATTAAAACAAAAGAGAATTATGCCATATTTAACAATTGTTTGAAAGAATGGAAAGAATGGTCTGATCCACCAGCCTCGGTATCGGGATTCATACACACTCTCCTAGATATGCACACATACCCCACACTCTCCAACTGAGATATTAGGCAACTCATTTAATATCACCTTCTCTCTCCTTTGTATCCACATCTGTAAAACAAAAGTTTTTCACCCACAATCTTCAATTCCGAATTTATTGGAATCTGTTAACGATCATAAATATGTCCTCCACCCCAGAAAACTCAACTGTAAATTGGATATGTTCAGCTGATTCAGAGTTTACATGTTGTATTTTATTGACTAATATATTGTCAAAAGTGCTAAAATTAAAAAATCAAAATGCACATACTATGTTAAAGCTAACTAATGTTAACAGGCAAACCTAGAAACAGGTGAGAAAGTTGGTTTTTTTATTCAGGCAAAAATCAATGGTTGCTGTGGAGCGGGGGTGAGGCTGGGGAGGGATCTGCTCTGCGTTGCCCGTCAGGAATGCAGGCCCAAGGAGTTTGCACTGTCTTCAACATGTGGCTTCCACGGTTGTCCTGGGAATCACCATCCAGCTGACATTTGCCCGGAAAGAGGGTATAATGGAGCATCAAATTCTGAGTTGTTCTTAGGCAGCTGGGGAATTTTAGTAGTTCACTGTCAAAGTAATTCAGACAAACAAATAGAATTTTCATCATTTTTTCCTTTAAGTGTAAACCAGCATTTCTAGGGGAAAAATGTACTTTAGATGTACTCAAGGATTTCTCTACATAAAAAGAAGTCTAATATGGAAGACTCTTGTACAGTGAATAATCACCCCTTATTTTATGATCATGTTATTTATCACTTTACAAATAAAGTTTCTCCTTTTGAAACTTCAGAATGTTTATTGTCATCTCTCAATAACACGTAATGCAATGTATGTGCCCTGCCACCAGGTGGTGGACACTCCAATATGTGTTTTGAAATTCAAATTAAATCTGGAACTAATTTTCCACTCTACTCACTGGAATATAACTTTCCATGCAGTTTATGTTTAGCTATTTTAATAATCAGATTTAGCCTGGAAATATTTAAGGAACTCTATCATCAATACTCAGTTTGTACAGAAAAGCAAATCTGTGAATCTCATGTGCCTACTATTTCTCACATATATTTGTTCTTATTATACTTTTGTGTCACTTTTTTATTAATGCCAGTGCATAGCACCTAGCACATAGTAGAGCTTTTAGCTTATTTTAAATTCTTGCTCATTCATTCCTTTTAACTAAAGGAATGCTTTAAGTTAAAGCTTTAGTTAAGCTTTAATGCTTTATTAAGCTGAATTTTGAGGAGTCATAAGAAAAGTAAAAAAAAAAAAAAAAAAAACAATAAAATGCTTTATCACCTTCTCTAATCTATCCATAAAAATCCTCTACGGAAAGCTCAACATAGATGTCAACTTTTCTTTCATCATTGCCTCAGCAAGAAGCGGAATCCCTCTCTCCACCCCTACCCAGAGAGTGCCATGTTTTTAGCACAAGTACAGCCCTCACATGCTACCTCAAATGACAGCTTGTGAACATCATTCTCTATCTTAATTCCCCATAGCTCTTAGCACAGTTTTTGATATTCAATGATTACTAGTTGATTGGATGCACTATAATATCACATTTTAAAGATTTTTAAAGAGAAATTTCTACTCTATAACTATTACAATTTTACTGGTCTCCAACTTTTTCTTTATCACTTTATCCTGAATTCTAATTTAAAGTGAAATTCCTAAATTGTAGTTTAAAAGTTATTGAAATGTTAAGTCTTTAAAATTTAGGTGGGCTAATACCAACATTTCTTAAGGTATCAACATTTCATCTTGGGCCAAATCTTCAGCCCCTTCCCAGGGTAATCAGAAGACAGAGTCTCCTTTGTCCCACTTACTATCAGAGTCAATTAAAGACATTCTTCTTTTTCTGGCCTAGGTCCACCTGTGCCCATGAGTCTGTCTTCTGACTAGCTAAGCTTACTTTTAACATCTAACACTACAACCTAAGGAAACCACTACTCTTTTTTTTCATTATTAAAAGAAAACATTACAAGTACTTGTGTTTTTCTTTCATTGGAATTAGTAACTAGGTGACCTTGAACTGTATGTCCAACAGATCTTCTTTCCGAAACACTGTACTAATAAATTGAGTTCCCGGCTGTCCTAGCACAGTTCCCAGAGCAGTTTCCTGAAAGAGGTTATATTCTTCCTAAAGAAAAGACATTTTAAAATAAAACTATTTTATAATGAAGTTCAGGGATGGAAATTTAAAGCAGTTTCACGACAGTAACATTTATCTCCTTTGGCAGTTCTGATATTTATGTATTGGGTTTTCTCAAAGCTAGGTCACCTTTCTCTGCAACCATTTAGTCTGTTTTAAAAAATGATTTCCTAAAGACCAAAGACTACCCTACTCAGAGTCCAGCTTCACATTATCAGAACTTAAAATTCTGCAGGCTCCCATGGCCGAGCTGCTTTAGGTCAAAGTACAGCCACATGTAACTGCCCAGGGTGTACCCTCAAAAGGGTCTCATTCCTCAGAAGGGTTAACAGCACCACTATGACAAATTCCACAATATTTATATTCATCTGCTGTGACTACAGACCCCTATGCCTAGATTCCAGAAGGTTTTCATTAGCTCTGCAGACACTCATTTGGGCAAACATGTACTCAACACTGAATGTGTGCCACCTACACTATTAGGCTCCAAGATGCAAAGTTAAATAAGACATGGTCCCCACCCTTAAGCAGTTTTCTATATATTGTTAATTTCTTTAGCAGATATGTTGCCCTTAGTTCTGTGTTTTTCTAGGTTCCTGACCCTTAGCCTACCGTCATCTAAATAATTTACTTTCCAGACATCCTGCATCCAATAATGTTCCAGCACTCACTGTTGATATGACCTGTAACCAAAAGTTTATCTTACAGTTTTAATCCATTGACATCTTGCACCCACCCAACAGAAGGAATAAAAATAGGTGACAAATATTAGATGATAATATCTGTATCTAAAGTTACAGATTTTCCAAAAGTAAAAAGGATTATGAGAAATCACCCAAGTCAGTGCCTCTTATGTAGTTTAATGTGCATTTTTAGAATCTGCTTAAATACAGACTGTGGTTCAAACTTTCTGACAATTTTCTGCCAACATCAGTGCTGCTAGTATGCAGACCACACTTTAAGCAGCAAGGCCCTAAGTATTTTTTCTACTTTTAAATGAAGGCAAAGCCATGAGAGATATTAAGGTTCCAGTACATAGGGTCCCATACTCAGAAAACATGATTAAATTAATTCAGTAATCCAGTAGAAAAATTAGTTTTTTAAAAAAGAAAATGTCAGCAGAAGCTTTGTTGATGGTATATTGGATGACAGAGTTCTCTCTGTCTTATCAGGACCTAAAATTAAAGGAGATTAAAATAGTATGGAAGTTTGTCAAAATATTAAAACTAGAATTACCATATGATTCAGTAATTCCACTTCTGGGTAGATAACCAGAATCATTGAAAGCAGAATCCTGAAGAAATATTTGTGCATCCATGTTCATTCTCAATAGCCAAAAGGTGGAAACAACTCAATGTCTATGGAAAGATAAACCAATAAAGAAAATGTGGATACACGCAAATGCAACATGAGCCTTAATAAGAAAGGAAATTCTTACACATATTAAACATAATCAACCTGGAGGACATTGTGTAAAGTGAAATAATCCAATCACAAAAAACCCAAATAATTTATGATTCCATTTATAAAAGATATCTAGAGTAGTAAACCTCAGAGAGAAAGCAGAGTGGGGTGATTGGGACTGGGGACAGTTATTGCAACATAGGTACAGATTTTTAGTTTTGTACCATGGGAGGAATTCTGTGGATAAGTGGAGGTAATGGTAGCACAACAATGTGAAGTTCATGTGTACTTAATGACATCGAACCCCAACTTAGAAATGCTTATGGTGGTATACTTCATGTCATATGTATTTTACCACAACTAAATACTTTTAAAAACTAAAAAAGTTTTATACAAGGGTATGGACTACCATCCAGCAGGGGTTTTTATCCTTTTTACTTCTGTGCCACATATTGGAAGAAGATTGTCTTGGGCCACACATTAAATACACAAACGTAATGAAAGCTGATGTGCAAAAAAAAAGGTCTTTGCATAATTTGTGAAATATCTAACACCAGAGATAAGCAAAACAGTCCTAATATAATCAGCATGACAGCCCACAGGCCACAAGTTGGGAACCCCTAATAGGGTATCTTTGGAGCCAGATTTGTTTTAGGAGGGCTAAGTTCAAACCAGAAGTAGAGGAAGTTATAGACTTTTTGATTTACTCAATTCAAACAAAAAAAAAAATTGACTGATGGTATAATTTGTACCTAGGATTATGGGCTACATTAGCAATCTTGAGCCAAAATTCTCTGGTTCTTAATTTCCTAGGGTTGGTAATCATGAGTTTCTTGGGATGAAAATTGTTTACCAGTAGATAAGTGTCCCTTAACATCAAGAAATACCTTTTAATTAAGTAGGTTTCGTACCATGTTAATAATTTTGTGCAAAGATTAATCTGCAGATCTGGTATTTAAACTGCTTGTAAAGATAAATAAATATCTTTAAGATTCAAGCTCATGATTAAATGACAAATGTAAATACTTAATTAGATATGTAAAATAGCCAGGCATGGTGGCGTCTGCCTATAGTCCCAGCTACTCATGAGGCTGAGGAAGGAGGATTGCTTGCATCCAGGAATTTTGGGCTGTAGTGCGCTATGCCAAATGGGTGTCTGCACTAACTTTGGCATCAATATGATGACCTCCCATGAATGGAGGTCCACTAGGTTGCCTAAGGAGGGGTGAATCGGCCCAGGTCAGGAACAGAGCAGGTCAAAGTTCCCATGCTGATCAATAGTGGGGTGCTGATCAATAGTGGGATCACACCTGTGAATAGCCACTGCACTCCAGCCTGGACACCACAGTTAGACCTTGTCTCTCATAAAAGATAAAAAAATTCTCATCTTTCTGATTCCAAGTTAAAAGATATAAGATCATATAATTATGTTTGTAAACCTTAAAATGATTAAGACAAGGGGCGGTGCCTGCGGCTCAGCGGGTAGGGTGCCGGCCCAATATACCAAGGGTGGCGGGTGCCCCAGCTGGCTAAAACAGCCATGGCAACTGCAACAAAAATAGCCACGCATTGTGGCGGGTGCCTATGGTCCCAGCTACTCAGGAGGCTGAGGCAAGAAATTGCTTAAACCCAAGGGTTGAAAGTTGCTCTGAGCTGTGACGCCACAGCACTCTACCCAGGGCGACAGAGTGAGACTCTGCCTCAAAAAAACAACAACAACAACAACAACAACAAAAAGAAGATTAAGATAATGAAGCACAGTTCACTGCATTTTCAAATTTTAGTTGTGAAATTTACTGGAGTTCAGTACTTAAGAAGGTTTTACTTGTCACATCAAATATATGAAACATTACTAATGAAAAGTGACTATTTTTAATTTATAAATACAGTATTAAATGTTTTAGGTAACTGACCTATAGGTCAGCAGCTAGGGCGCCAGCCGCATACATGGGAGCTAGCAGGTTCGAATCCAGCCTGGGCCTGTCAAACAAGGACAATTCCAACCAAAAAATAGCCGTGTGTTGTGGTAGGCACAAGTAGTCACAGCTTCTTGGGAGGCTGAGACAAGAGAATTGCTTAAGCCCAAGAGTTTGAGGTTGCTGTGAGCTGTGATGCCACAGCACTCTACTGGCAACATAATAAAATTCTGTCTCAAAAACATAAAAAAATAAAACACACAATTAGAAAAAAATAAAATAAATGTTTTAGGAAACTAAACTAATGATCTTTGAATATCAACTGATTATTAAAGGCATTTATTCTATTCTAAAGTTGATTGAACATTGATCAAAAGCCCCCTTGAAACTGATTGCTAAAATTCACAACATATGAATGTCATAAAGCTGAATAAAAATAAGATTTTGAGTTTAATACTTCATTAAATTTAGTATTAATTTAAAAGACTAAGAAAACATCAACTCATTTCTAAGCATAAAACTGTTTTAAAATCACAATACAAATCTCACATTGGCACTCCTAAATCATCTTAAACAATCAACCTGTTTGACAAGATCAGGAAAGTAAATTTCAAATCGTTGTTTGATGAGACGTTGTATTGTTCCACTTGTGATTGTGCAGTCAGGACAAACAAAAGCCTAGAAGGCAAGACAGGGAACCCAACAGGCCTGCCTAGTCGAACCCTGGGTCATAGAAATTCTCAGAATTGTCAATGCCAAGGGATTGTCAGTCATCAGGCATGAAGAGGTTGAAAGTGAGATATTAATTATGTAAGTCATAGTTAAGGCCTAGATAAAGTATCAATGTTTAGTGCTTGCAGTGGGATGGAAGCCAAGCAGATGGATCAGAATCCTAAAAGCAGACAAGAAGCTCCTTGAAAATAAAGAAAACATTATTCTTGTTCAGCACCATGTCTACAGGCCTTCACGGCAGAAACCATATCTTACTGTCTCTTGTATCTCCGGTGCCTAGCATGCTTCCAAGAATAAAATAGTTGTGCAAATATCTGTTGAATGAATAATTTCTCCCACTTACATGTACTCTATTTGATAATCAATCCTCTCAGCCCTCATCCCTTACACATTCAATCAATCAAACCAATTCCCCTCATTGGCCTACTTCTTAAATACTGAGCAAGTCAGATAGTTCAGCACAAATGAATCCCAACATGATTTAAATATTTTCTCAATAATTTATCTTTCTAAATTTTGAGTGAAATTTCACAAAGCCTGGTCCTTCCTCACAGGTTGTCAAGGTCAGAACTAACAATCATCCTCTATTCTTGATTCCACAGATGTTAAAATGTAAGCCACGTACCAAACATCTCTTTGTGTAAGAGATTATTACAGGAAATTTTTCATTCCTAAAGACCCTAGTAATGTTGGAAATTCCATCTTTTGAGCACTAAAAATACTAAAAAAAAAAAGTAAGCTGTTACAGATCTCTCAATATCTAAAATTATTTTCTATCGTTTATAAATATGAAACTGTCAATATTTGCATACTACGAATCTTGCTTTACCCAGCTCTTCTTTTCTTAGCAGACTATGTGTCCCAAAATATGAGCCTAAGAATAGTGTTTTATTATACTTAACTCATCTGCCTGACAAAAATAAGTAACTTTCCATTAGTGTTTGACTGAATCCCAACAAGAAGTTGAGGCACTAGAAAATCTGGCTCTATGATTCTTTTCCCCAAAATATTTAGAGCATCAGATTAGCTGACAACATATGAGCCAGAGATAAGAGAGCATCCATCAAGGTTTTGGTATTTTGGTTTTATAAAACTTTGAGTAATTTTGTTCTGAAGCTGATATTTTCAAAAAGTTCTTTGAATTTTTTTAGAACATTTCAATCACTGCTTTTCAAGGGAAATTTTAGTAATTTTTTCTAACTGAATGGAAAGTTGTGCTATGCAAACAACAAAGATTTATTTTTCCTTTTGGAAGTTATTCATGTTCTGCCTCTATGATTGCCAGGGGAATTAAATTTTAAAAAAATCTAACCAAGCAGGCAATCAGAGTTTTGTTGTGCTAGAGAAAGTCTAAACTCTGAAGTTCAGAAGTTTTATGTTTCCTTCTGTTTGAAGCCCATGTTATTCAGATGGGTTCTTAACCAAATAAGCTTACATGATCTATGGAACAATTTTATTTTCTTTTTATATATTTCTCTTTTTTTACTAAGTTTTCTTTTCTTTTTTTAATTCTCAGATGATTAATATAAATGGTTTAAATTTGTGCATGTTTCTCAATAATCCCACTCACCATTTTTTCAGAAATCTATTTTTCACTGCATTTTCTCTTAAACACTAAGGAAAGGTTTTCATAGTTGTAGGTGTTATTATCCGTATTTTAAGTACAAAAAAAATTGACACTGTCAAATAGCTGCAATTTAATTCCAGGACTTTCAAACTCTAAGGCCATTATAATGGAATTTAACTTTCCTTTGTTTTTCAAACTTAAGTATGCATAACAGCGTCTGACACAGTTACTACCTAAGCAGATTATAAGGCACTACTTCTAGGAATTTTGACTCCACAGGTCTTCCTTAAACTCAGAAATCTGAATTTTTAACAAGCCTCTTGGATAATTATGAAGCATGTCATCTATACTCCAATTAATTGGATCACATTCCACTTAGGATTGGACTACACTTGTTTTTTTCTTTTCTGCATATCGACTATCTCATTTCCACTGCCGATCACCACCTGGTGTGAATCAGAGTAACTCATTGTCCCATTTGAAGCTTGGTTTTCTTAGCCTTTTAAGTGGGAATCATATTTTTCTTTAGACAAAGGATTGATATAAAGAACAGATGACATAATAGGTGCTGCAATGTTTAAATCAGCAGAAAGTGCTGACTAAAAAGAATATTAAAGTGTATATGTTAATGATAAAAGTTTTAAAACTCAAGTCATATTTAAATACTTTGAGGTAGTGTTATCTGATCACAATATGATAAAGAATTCATGTTCTGTCTGCAGTCATAGATGCTTTGACCTACAAAGCCCACATTTATAACCATTATACAGTGTAGAATATTTTTTATTCATGTGTGCACAAATGCATGTACGCCGACTTATACCGACACAGTTGTAAATGCTAAGTTGGCAGCATATTTTCCACTGACTCCACACTAGACATCACCAAAAGACAGAAGATTACAGCTCTTTCCAACACAATGCAGATGGGTTAATACCAAGCACCTATGACTGCCACTGACACTTCCACCAGAGTGGTTCCTTTCCCAGGTGTGTGAATTTCCACTACCCTTCCCAGTGGGAAAAAACTCCTATACAATTAGTATAACAAAATAGACCGACACCAATAGTAATAGTCACAGCTTGATTTCATGGTACACCACATGGGATTTTTCTAAAAATGAAAAAACTTTAGCATTTCCTTGTTATTTGGGGCTACAATGCCATAAGCCTTCCACCTATCCTGTGTCTTTGAAAAGAGCAGACTGGCTGGAAAACAAGAGGTAATTTGCATGTGAAGAATAAACAAACAGAAGTCTGCAGTAAGCCTTCTCAAAAAAACAGAGTTAATGTCTTTGTTTAGAAAAAGAAGAGCAACAAAGTTTAAGAAAGGAGGTAGCAGGCTGGTATGCAGCCTCTTTCCCTTTCTGCTCTCCTAACGCATAGTTTAAATAAACCTGACTTGACCTCAATACATCATCAATAGCCTCCTCTCAGGCCTTGCTGATGCAAGGCTTTTCCCCACTCCAATAAAATAATGTATACAGCATCAGTTTTTTCTAAATAATGGTCTCGCCATCTCCCACTGCACTCCAGTCATTAAATCACTTTATAGTCTATAGAATCAAGAATATATTCTCCTGTCTACTATCGTCACCATCCATGAACATTTTTCTCTAGCAGTTTCCTGGTTTACACTTCACAGCTCCCCAACTTCTGCACACATGCACATTCACTCAACATAGCAAATTCAGTACCTTCAGTGTGTTCCAATTCAGGGAGATTCATTCCTGCCTCCATTATTTTCACTGATATTCAAACCAGTCAAAGGTATTTAGTGAGACTCTGGGTGCTTAGGTGATTGTGCAAAATTCAAAAGGGAAAAATTCCAAAATGTGAAGATTCAAGGAGCTGGGCTTTAACTGGATGGGAAGACATTTTATTCACTTATATAGATACACACGTGTGCATGCATGCAGAAACACAAACATGTATACATATTGCAGGAAGGACTGTGTATATGGCTACCAAAATCAATTTCCTTTTTCTCCTGGACTTAGACTTATATCCATCTCCCAGTGGCCATATGTCTAAGTTCTGGCCAAGGAATTGTGGACACAAGTAATATGTGTCTCCTTCAGGTCTGGCTCATCTGTAGCTTACTCTCATCTGCACTTTCTTTCTTCTTTTGTCTCTTACCAGCCACAGAAGATGCAAGAGAATTCCAAAGCTCTAGGACAGACCTGTCTAATAGAAATAATACATGTAGACTTCTAAATTTTCTGACAACCAGAAATAAAAAGGCAAATTAATTTTAATAATGTATTTTATTTAAACCAACATAGGCATTTGTCGTTTCCAATGTGATCAATATGAAAATTATTAATTCAATATTTTACAGATTCTATAATTTGTCTTTAAAATTGATGTGTATTTCACATATCTGGTACATCTTATTTAGGACTAGCTACTTTGCAAGTGCACAATAGCCACATTTAGGCTGGGAATACCACATTAGACAAGATAGCTCTGAGGGATAGTGGGGTCCCAACATGGATGGAGCTGGAAAATATTCTTCTTAGCAAAGTATCCCAAGAATGGAAGAAAAAGTATCCAATGTACTCAGCCC
>CAUYRH010030747.1:0-67891 GCA_963574655.1 Perodicticus potto
GCTTCAATGTGTTTGAGGTTGCTTTAATTTATGCTGCCTTTGAATTATAAAAGTTTTTAAATTGTTTTAATAGCGTCAATCTTTCGAAAAAAAAAAAAAAAAAAAAAAAATTACCTACTTAATATTCAATTTTAGACTATAAATGAGTATCTCCATCAGCAAAAAAAAAAAAAAAAAATCACTGGTTCCTCTTCACAAAGTTATCTGTAGTTTTCAAAAAATAAAAAATTCAAATTAGGAGGTCTCAGGCATGAATATGCCTCCACTTACAAATGGAAAATAAATTTTTAAATCCACATTTGCTCTGCCAAAAATAAAAATAACAATTATATGTAATACGCATAAGCACTGCTCAGTCTCAAACACAAGCAAATGTGGTATGTGCACTTACAAAAGAATTTTGGTTTATGTCCACCTTCCTTTCCCCAAGTTTTTGTTTTTTTTGTTTTTAAGGCAAAATGTCAATTACATGCCTCAATCTAGAAAAAAATAAAGTACAGCTCATTCTTCTTAAACAGATGTCGTGACAGATATGAAAAGCTTGTGAGAGGATTTCAAAATCCAGAGGCAAAGTGTGTTAAGGGGGGGGAAACTCTGTAGTAACCAATTAATTAGCCATTATTACTTACATTTCACATACAAAGAAATCAGGGTAAAATATGTTTAAAGTTGACAGAACTACTTGTAAAAAATGCAAAATTAGCAAACTTTCCTCCCTCTCCCTACCATAAAATACTAACTATTCACAAACATATCAATAATATCTTTTAGGCTCGGCGCCTGTGGCTCAACAGGCTAAGGCGCCAGCCATGTACACCTGAGCTGGCAGGTTCGAATCCAGCCCAGGCCCGCCAAACAACAATGATGGCTGCAACCAAAAAAAACTGGCCAGGCGTTGTGGCGGGCGCCTGTAGTCCCAGCTACTTGGGAGGCAGAGGCAGGAGACTCGCTTGAACCCAGGAATTGGAGGTTGCTGTGAGCTGATGCCACAGCACTCTATCCAGGGTGACAGCTTGAGGCTCTGTCTCAAAAAAAAAATAATAATAATAATAATAATAATATCTTTTAAATCCAAAACATTACAAATTAAACAGAACACTTTCAATTCACACACCACCTGTGATCAAACAAAAAAAAAAAAAAAATGGCAAATTAGTCTCATCCCAAATAAGCTAAACAGAACTCAACACCCTCATTTTTATTTCAAAGTAATTATTAAAGAGACAATATTACTCCATTTTTCAGAAAATAAAAGCAGGAGTGAATAATTTGCCTAAAATGATTATTTCCTTTGGAAAGGGTGTACTTTACAAAAGTACCACAAACCATGGACACACAAAATCCACACACACTAATACTAAATGTGGAGTAAGTGATAGGCACCCAAACATAGATAAATGAAGACATCCAATTAAAGTTATACAAGGAAATTTGAATAGGAAAACTATAATTACTCCTGGTGAAGATAATGATCAAGAATAGCTGCAAGTAACATTCTCTGGATAAGTTCCACTATTTTTGAGTGTGTTGGAGCCACTAAAAAGATTGTTACACTGGACATATTTTTCCTTTCTAAACCCAGCCCTGTCCATACCCATTTGACTGATATATTTGGAAAATAAAGATGGCCCCATCGAATTAGCTTCAGCCTCACCCTTTAGAGTTGATTAAAATAAATGAAAAAAGGGAAATCATTTTTAACTGCAGTCTCACCTTACACATCTCACCAGCACTGTAGTTCATTAGTGATCAATTACTTCATCCAATTCCTGAGGCAAATAGAAAAGTAAGATGTGTCTATACAATACCAGTAATAGACTTTATATCAGTAGCAAACACTTTATCAACCTGAAGTGAAAGGGCAGCTAAATTTCAAATGGAAAAAGTTACCAAAATGGTACAGTGTACAGCATTGCAAATGTCTATTTCTTTTACCTTAAAAAAGAAAAAAAATGCTCTTAAAATCAAAAACATAATAGTCATCTTTGGGGCCAGGGAAAGGTGGCTCACGCCTGTAATCCTAGCACTTTGGGAGGCCAAGGCGGGTGGCTTGCCTGAGTTTATGAGTTGGAGACCAGCCTGAGCAAGAACCAGACACCTCTCTCAAAAACAGCCGGGCACTGCAGCAGGCGCCTGTTGTCCTAGCTACTTGGGAGGCTGAGGCAAGAGAATCGCTTGTACCCCAGAGTTTGAGGTTGCTGTGAGCCATGATGCCTGAGCACTCTACCGAGGGTGACAAAGTAAGACTCTGTCCCCAAAAATAAATAAATAAAGTCATCCTCTTCAGCACTAACTGACCTTACTTTCAAAAAAAAAAAAAGAAAGAAAGAAAGAAAAAGGAATGAAGAAGAAACCTCATTCGCATGAGTTTAAGAGAGGACAAAATTAAGAACAAACAGCTCCCTCCTTACTCCACTCCAGGAATCCACGTCTCTGGAGTTATACTTTTTATTACATTAATGGTTTGCGTGAAAAGTGTAAGTTGGGAGAGAGAAGGCATAACAATTTTTGAGTGGCAAACAAGGCGTGAAGATCCCAATCTGAGAAGAATCAGAAAACCCTGGTTTCCAACCCTGTCTGAAAGATTTTCGGCAAAGGTAAGGGTGCAGAGAGCTCAAATAATTTGAGGGAGAGGAATCAAAGTTCTCTACATAAGAACGTAGTCTCCAGGCCCTTGAAAAGGGGACCCTAAAGGAATCTCCAGGAAGAGATTGTCTGTCTGTATTTTTGTGGATGTGCTTGTGGGCCAAAGAGCATTTCCGAGGAGGGGGCGGGGAAAGGGGGGAAGAAAGTGAATCTTTGCAGAGTGCCCTCCGCGGGGGAGGGAGGGGGCGCACCCCTGACCCACTTTTTCCGAAGCCCACCCGCTGGCCCCCGCCCCAAGCGCTGGAAGTCCGAGTCCCGAGGGGGCAATCGAGCGGGGCGTGGGAGGCCCGCATGCTCCCCACCCCCAGCCGTGACCCGGAGGAGGGGATCGTGCAAGGAGGCTCGACTTCCCCTCCTCGAGCGCACAAGGCTGGAGAAATCTCCCGCAGGCTGCCGGCCCCGGCCTGCAAGGCCCCCTCCACGGCCTGGGCCCAGGGCGCTGCGGCCCCCTGCGGAGGGGAAGGGGACCGACGAGGGGAAAAAGCTGTAAACAGCCCCAGCGTCCGGGCCTCGCCTCGAAGAGCACCCGCTTCCCAGGCCCCGCCGCGAGCCGCCCGGGACCCCAGCCCACCCCGGGGCCGCCCTGCTCGGAACCCTGGATGCCGGAGGGGAGTCGGGGCCCCTCCCCGAAGGGCTCCGGCAGCTCGCGGAGCGGCCCCAGCAGCAGAGGAGGGGGAAGTCAGGACTTACCTGTCATTACTTTCTACGCCATCTTGGATCCACTTGTCAACGTCCCCACAAAGCATTATGGGTAAGAAAGAGCCTTTAAAGTGACTCCCCCTCGGTCCCCGACTCCCGCCTCCCGCCGCCGGCGCCGCCCCCTCCGGCCGCACCTCCCGCCCGGAAAGTTGCCCCGGGTGGCCCGCCGGTCCCGGCGCCCACAGCCCGGCCCCCTTCCCTCCTCCCGGCTGTTGGCATTTAAAATCCAACCCCGCTTTTTAAATGTGGCTTTGGGTTTTTCCCTTTTTCTCCTGGCCCTGGCCTCCCTTCCCCCTGCCGCCGGCCTCCACGCCGGTTCCTCTTGCCCCGCCGCCCTCCTGCCCTGGCAAGCACCCCATGTCTGCGTTTAATCAGTCCGAAGTTTCCCTGCCGCTGGCAGCGGAGAGCTGCTCATTGATTTATTTATGCGCATGCATGTGAGTGTGGTTGCTCCAGATCCCGGTGCACGGAGGCGGGCTCCTGCGGCCGCGCTTCCCGCGCCGGAGCAGCCTGGAGTCGCCGTCGGCCCCGCGCGGGGCACCGCCAGCCCAGCCGCCCTGCCCACCATTCCCGCATGCGGGAGCAGAAAGGTGCCTCTGTTGGCACAGCGCTCCGGGGCCGTCGGGCCCCGGGAACTGGGCCGACGCGTGTCCCCAAGTCAAGTAGCGTCGAAGCACGATATTTTTTAAAAAATAAAGGAAGAAAAAAAAAGCCAAATGCAACTTTTTACCCTTGTTTACTCGGCCTCCAGCTGTCTCCTCCTCTCGCCTGGTAACTTGATCCGCGACCCTCTAGGTGGGGACCCCTCCCCTAGGAATGCGGGCTCCGCCGGATCCACCCTGTTAGAGTCCGGGCTGTGGACCGTGACTTCCAGGGGCAGGTAACTCGGGGGCGCTGGCTGCCGGCTCGGGGCGGGGCGCGGAGGCGCGCCAGGGCTCGGGGGAGGGTCCCCGGGAGAGTCCGCGGCAAGAATAAGAGTGCGCCCTCCCTGGTCCACCTGCCAAGTCCCAACTGGGTGGCGAACCCAGGCGGCAGCGAACGCCGCACGGGTTTGGGGGCTGCTGCAGGGGAGCTCACGGAGTTGCACAGCTGCGACCCGGTGCGCTGGACGTACAAGGCGCGGAGGCGCAGCCCGCGTCCCGGCGAACTGGGCCAGCACCCGGCAGCCCATCACCCGTACTAATGCTCGGCCCGCCGGCTCTGTGGGGACAGCCCAGCACGCTTTAGGTTGCGTGAGGCTAGCAGATCACCCAGTCATGCCCCTTGGAGCCCCGGCGTGCAACTGCTCAGGACCCCCCAGAAATGGAAGGGTGCCGCGCTTGCTTTCTCCCTAGAGCTTTTTTTTTTTTCCTAAACAAGTTTTTACAGCAAGGAGGTGTCCCAAAGAAAAGAAAACCCTCCAAGACATCAGTGCTTGCGAAACTGTATTCGGTACAAAATGCAGGTGAATGGCTCTGCAATTAGAAGAAGGCACAGGCATGGGCTTTAAACCCCCCTTTCGGGGGTTTAATGCACGAGGAGGGCCTGGGGCCTTGGATCTACCTTAGGGTTTTATGCGCCTCTGGACACTCACTGCCTCTCAAGAAACCTGGACAGTTGCATACACGAGCCCTGCCCCCAGGGAGCCAAAAACTCCACCAGGCAATTGTCCCAGCCAGATGAGAAGAGTGAGGTGTAGTCTCATTAAGGCATTGGCCCTGGGGTCACTCGTGAGGGAGGGAATGAGGTACTGAGTCACTCTGGGCACAGAACACAGCGTTCTGGGGAGGAACCTCCCCTGACTCACCCACTTCTCAGATCCCAATGAACTGGGAAAATGGAGCCTGGAGCCAGGTTCTTAGACCATGTAGCTCAGGTAGCCACATGAGGCTTTGATCTGGGTTGGGGGAGCACATTCCAGACCTTCTGCCTCCTGCTGGAAAATGGAAAGCCCCTCCTACCTAAAGAAGGCTCCAAAGTCATCATCGCTTCCAGAGGTACCTCAATTGCCCCTTTTCTAGTTCCCCTTTAGCCCCCTGGTTCCCCTTTATGCACTGATTTCACGTGGCACCTTTAACTGTGTGGTCTGAGTTTCCTATAAGAAAACAGTAAATAAGCTGAGGGCAAGGACTGTGCCTCCCAAACATGTCTTTGATGAGCAGCCTTTGTTTGCCTTATACAGGCCTTGACCCAAAGAAGTGCCCAAATTACGTGACTGCCCCCAGGGTGCATCCTAGTCCCTCCTGTGCTAAGAGGCCATCTGTGCCAGAGGTAGGATAGCCTCTTTTCTCTGCCTCCACTCTGCCCCCTACAGTCCATTGTACATCTGACCAACCCTGTGACATCTGTGAAATGTAAATCAGATCAAGCCACTCTGGCTTAAACCTGCCAAAGCCTTCCCATCACGCTTGGAATGAAACCCAGATTCCCAACCATGGCCTACAAGCTCCTATGTGTGGTGGCTCTGCCCTCCCTGGCTAGCTGGAGCCAGGTTGGCCAGTTCTCTTCCCCTTCACTGCATACTTCCTTCCAGTGAGAACCTTATTCCTCCAGATCTTCTAATCATCTTTTCATCCTTCAGGTCTCAGCTCAAGTGCTACCTCCTCAAAGAGGACCTTGATGATCACTTTAACCAACGGAGGTCACTCTTGCCACTTAACCTGTGTTAGAAATTGTCTTGTTTATCTATTTGTTGGTTATGTATTGTCTGACCCGCCCCCATCAGAGTAGGAGCCCTATCAGGGCACAGGCCTTGGCTGGCTTGTTCCTCCCAGTGACTAGACCAGGGCCTGGCACATGTACAGACGCTCAGCAGGTACTTGTGAGTGGCCATACTTCTAGCATGTTGGAGGGTTGATGAAAGGGAGAGTTGCAGTGTGGAATGAGTGCTGGAGGCCCTGCTCTGTCCCTCCCCAGACCACTCTGAGCACGCACAGCTAGAAACAGGCAGACAGGAATGGTGCTGGGGGAAGGCAGGCTCCTTGGTCACCACTGCCTTAGCTGAATTGTGATCTGATGAACACACACAGCCCCATTTACTAATATAACTCCCCAATCACACCGTCCTTCACTTTCTTTTCTCTCCTCCACTCCACACTGGCCATACCTTCATAATTCTCCACTACCCGAAGAATCCCAAGACTCAGTTCTAGGGTCTCTTTTCTTCAACTACACTCCCTGTTTATCTTTTTCCATCCCAAGCCTTTAAGTACCATCTTTACCCTTAGCAAGGACTTCCAGAACTAGAGCTGAGGCTGAGAACTTTCCCCTTAGCATCAGACTCTTATTCAACAACTTCTTGGCATCTTAACTTGGATCGCTCAGAGACATCTCAAACTCAGCATGTCCAGAACTGAATGCTTTTCTTTTCTTTTTTTTTTTTTTTTAGAGAGACAGAGTCTCACTTTGTTGCCCTCAGTAGAGTGCTATGGCATCACAGCTCACAGCAACCTCCAACCCTTGGGCTTAGGCGATTCTCTTGCCTCAGCCTCCTGAGTAGCTGGGATTACAGATGCCTGCCACAATGCCCAGCTATTTTTTTGTTACAATTTGGCCAGGGCTGGGTTCGAACCTGCCACTCTTGGTGTATGGGGCCAGCGCCCTACTCACTGAGCCACAGGCACCACCTCAGAACTGCATTCTTGAGTTCTCACCAATGTGCTCCACCATGGTCTTGCCTGGCTCCATCACTGGCAACTTCATCCTTAAAATTGCTCAGGCAAAATTCCTCCTTTCAGAATCTGCTTTCAATGCACCTATAAACCCTGCTTTGCCCTCAAGACATATCCAGATCTGATCACTCCTCATCACCTCCAGCATTGCTAGTCCAATCCACTGTAATCTCCTCCACTTTCTCCCCATCCAGTTTGTTCTCAAGGCAACTGCCGTGCTGATCCTTTTAAAATGCAAAGCAGTCCAGCAGGGAGGGGAGCTCACACCTATATTGCCAGAACTTTGGGAGGCCAAGTCAGAAGGCCTCCCCTTGAGGCCAGGAGTTTGAGACCACCCTTAGCCTCATGGTAACACCTGATCTCTACAAAAAAAAAAAAATTAAAAACAGACAAGTGTAATGGCACCAACTTGAAGTTCCAGCTACTTAGGAGACAGAGGCAGAAACGTCCACTTTTAAGGCTGCAGTGAGCTATGATCGTGCCACTGCACTCCAGCCTGGGCAGCAGAGTGAGACCCTGCCTCAAAAAGAAAAACAAATGCCACACCTCTCAACACAGCCCTCTAGTCTGTGCTCATCTCATTGAGAGGAGAAACCAGTCCTACACAGCTACCTCCTCTCACCTCTTTGAGCTCATCTCCTGCCCCTCTCCCCTTGCTCAGCTTCAGCCAAATGGGCCCCTTTGTGAGGACACACCCGCTCACTTCAGAGAGTTTCACTCTCACTATTCTGTTTAAAATTACAATATTCCAGGCAGCGCCTGTGGCTCAAAGGAGTAGGGCGCCGGCCCCATATGCCAGATGTGGCAGGTTCAAATCCAGCCCCAGCCAAAAACTGCCAAAATAAAAATAAAAAAGATAGAATTGCAATATTCCTATCCTAGTCCATTTGTGTGGCCATAAAGAAATACTTGAGGTTGGGTAATTTATTAAGAAATGAGGTTTAGTCTCTTTCACCTTTTCTCCTTCATGAGAGGAACCCACTTCCAACTCTATTTGGAAGTGCTCTAAACTTCCTCATTGTTCTTCCTAAATAAAATCTGTCACCCTGAAACTCATGTAGGTGACTTTTGCTTTCTATCCACACTGCCTGTGCCGCTCCAGTTTTATTTTCAGTTTTAACTCTCTTCTGCTCTGGATTACCACCATTCTTTGGTTGAACTTTCTAGCTCAGCAGAGTAATAGAACCACGTCAACTGAGTTCCAGGAACTGGGACCCTGACCCCCAACATCTCTCCTGGTAAGTGTAAACCTGGCCAGCTGAACTGGGAAATCAGGAGGGCCCATAAAAATGTGGCTAATAAAATAGGTAACCAATGGCCAACAAAAAGAAAGAATCAATGGCCAATAGGAAAAGGCAATACTGCCTAAAGACACAGAGAGGCCAATGAAAGACTTGCAACCAATTTCGAAGGGAGAGGGTATTGGCTCAACGCCTGTGGCTCAACGGGCTAAGGCGCCAGCCACATACACCTGAGCTGGCGGGTTCGAATCCAGCCCCGGCCGCCAAACAACAATGACGGCTGCAACCAAAAAATGGCCGGGCATTGTGGCGGGTGCCTGTAGTCCCAGCTACTTGGGAGACGGAGGCGAGAGACTGGCTTGAGCCCAGGAATTGGAGGTTGCTGTGAGCTGTGATGCCACAGCACTCTATCCAGGGTGACAGCTTGAGGCTCTGTCTCAAAAAAAAAAAGAAGGGAGAGGCTATTTATACCCCTCCAGGCCTCTGGGTCTTTGCCTCGCTCACCTTTTCTCTTTCACTAGGGGAACCCACTTCAAACTCTCTTTGGAAGTGCACCAAATTTTCTCTTTGTTCTTCCTAAATAAAATCTCTCTTTCCCTGAAAAAGAAAAATGAGGTTTACAGTTCTGGCTCATACTTCTATCCGCTAGACAAGAAACAAGGCCCCAGTATTTGCTTCTGGTGGAGGCCTCAGGCTGTTTCCACTCCTGGTGGAAGGGGAAGGGGAGCTGGTGTGTGGAGCGATCCCAGGGTGAGAGAGCAAAACGGAGAGAGAGGTGTCCGGCTCTTTAACAGCCACTTCTCATGGGAAATAACAGAGCAGGGACTCGCTCATGACATCCAAGACAGCACCAAGCCATTCATGAGGGATGAATGACCCAAACACCCCGCATTAGGTGCCCCCCCAACACTGGGGATCAAATTTTAACATAAGGTATGAGGGGACAAACGTCCAAACTATACTATTCCTCTACGTGTGCACACACGCTCCGTATTTCTTTCCCTGCTTAATTTTTCTCCAAAGCATTCATTGCCTTCTAACATAATTAGTGATTTCTTTCTTTTATTTATTTATGTGGCAGAATCAGCTTGCTAATCACCAAAGACTCATGCTTGTTGCTGGGAACTACATTTCTCAGGTGTGCCCCCGAACTTAGCTGGGACCCTGTGATTAGTTCTTGCCAGGAGACCGAGAGCAAAAGTGTGATTCTGAATGAACCATCAGAAATTGACCTGCCAAAAACACCTGTACAGAGCTCAGCACTGGTAGCTCAGTGGTTAGGGTGCAGGCCACATACACAGGGGCTGGCGGGTTCAAACCCAGCCCCAGGCCTGCTAATCAACAATGACAACTACACCACCAACAACAAAACAGCCAGGTGTTGTGGCAAGCGCCTATAGTCCCAGCTACTTGGGAGGCTGAGGCAAGAGAATTGCTTAAGCCCAAGAGTTTGAGGTTGCTGTGAGCTGTGTACCGCACTCTACCAAGGGCAACATAGTGAGACTCTGTGTCAAAAAAAAAAAAAAAAGGATGGCGCCTGTAGCTCAAAGGAGTAGGGCACTGGCCCCATATGCCGGAGGTGGCGGGTTCAAACCCAGCCCTGACCAAACACTGAAAAGAAAAAAGCCTGCACTGGACTCCAAGCTATACGGACAATAGACCTTTATTACAGTAACTATTACAGTAGTAATAGTAAGATCTATTTGTTATAGCATCTAGCACCTAAATTACTACACCTTCATTATTATAGCCTGCTAGAATGGAAGCTCTTTGAAGCTTCATGAGCTTCATTATTTATATTTTGTTTATTAATGTACATGTTTATGTATGTTTTGTTCATTAATGAGTCTGTCCTCAGTGCCCAGCATAGAGCTTGACATTTAATAGGAATTTGGAGGGGATTTTTTTGGAGATAGAGCCTCACTCTGTCCCCCTGGGCAGGGTGCTGCGGTGTCATAGCTCACAGCAACCTCAAGTTCTTGGGCTCAAATGATCCTGTTGCCTCAGCCTCCCAATTAGCTACAGTTGCCCACCATAACACTGGTTAGTTTTCCGGGTTTTGTTTTTTAGATTTCTTTCTATTTTTAGTAGAGATGGAGTCTCACTCTTGCTCAGGCTGGTCTTAAACTCCTGAGCTCAAGCAATCCACTCGACTCAGCCTCCCAGAGTGCTAGGATTATAGGCATAAGCCACTGTGCCCAACCTAATAGGAAAATTTAATCAATACTTGTTGAGTGAGTGGAAGAATGAATGAGTGAATTCCCTTCTCTCCCACAAATCATGAAAACAAGTGAATGATTCTAAGGAAAAGACCGTGAAAAAATGATGTTTAAAAAAACATTTTGAGGGAGGTTTGGTTAAAAGAAGTAGAAACTAGCTTTCTAGGGAATTATTGGCTATAAGGCTTTGGTAAATCTAAAGAGTTTGCTTCTTTAAGTTTCGTTCTGCCCCGGTTCTGCCTTTTCCTTTTCTTCCTCCCACTTTTCCACCACCTCCATCTCTACTCCACCAAAGTCCTTTGGCTTCCCCCTTCGCCTTTTCTCTCTCCCCTTTCTCCAATGGACTATCTTCTCTTCTTCCTTCCACTTAATCTAACGAGAATTCACTGCCAAATAATTAGAGCTGCTCCAAATACGTAGCCAAGATATCTGCTCCAAGTCATTTAAGATGCAGCAGAGGGAGGTAACATGGGCTTAAAAATATGACGAAATATTAAATCCTTGGTCTCTTGCATTCCTCCTCTACTTTTAAGTCCACTTAATTTCCACTTGAGATGTAGAAAAGAAATGATGGTGCTCCAGAAAATGTAGGCTAATCCTTCACTGAGGACAGCAGTGAGCAAAGCAAAGCAGACAATATATATATATATTTTTTAATATTTGCTTGAATACATCTGGATAATAAGAATGAAAACTACCAGTAGTAGACAGAAAAGGGAGGTGACCCTGACATCTGGGGTCCTTTTACCCTAAGGCTGTTTGCTTTTGACAGCTCCCTAAGTCTACAGCAAGTATCAGCAAATATTTTATGGAAAGGGCCAGATAGTAAATATTTTAAGCCTTGAGAGCCACATGTAATCTCCATTGCATAATCTTCTTTGGGCTTTTTTGCTGTTTTGCACAACCCTTTAAAAATGTAGAAACTTCTTGGAAATCGAGAGTGATGAGGATTTTGCAACATCATTAATAAAATAATACCACTGAAAGGCACACCTTTGAATGTTAAAATGGCAAACTTTATGAATCGTCTACCACAATAAAAAAGATTGCCCCAAAATATAAAAACAATTCATCTCACTATAGCCCTCCAAAACCAAAGCAGGGCATAATTTGGCCCGTGGGCTGCAGTTTGCCAACCCTGGCTCTCTGAGACAGAGGCTGAAATCCAGTAATCCACTAAGGGAGGCAGTTGGAATGATCAGGCCCAGCAGGGAGAAATATTTTCTCGTTGACAATTAGAAATACTGAAGTACAGGCATAATAAAAAGTGAACCAACTTTTACTTGTTTTCCTTATTGTTTATAATTCCTCTACAGACAATATGCCCCTTGTGCCTGCGTTCAAGCAACCACTTTGACCTTACCCTAACCCTTAGTAAGTCACTGACCCTGGCAATAACCAGAAGTATCAGGACCATGCGAAGATTCTTCTTTTTTTTTTTGCAGTTTTTGCCCTCGGCTGGGTTTGAACCCGCCACCTCCAGCAAATGGGGCTGGCACCCTACTCCTTTGAGCCACAGGCACCACCCCACTCCCAAAGATTCTTAAAGTCCTTTCAGATTCTAAAATAGGATTGACATGAGTGCTTTTAATGCTCCATGAAGCCTGACACAAGCAAACATAAATAATCTGTGAAGGAAAGTAACTTCATCGTAGGCCTCACGTTGTTTCTGTGAACAAGTTTGCAAATATAAGACCCAATACAAAATGCCCAATTACAGACACATGAGCATATGTGTACCGTACACACACAAAGAACAGGTAGAAACAATAGACAACACTATCAAAGATTAGAATTACCAGACAGATTTAAAAGTAACTATAATGGGCTCAGCGCCTGTAGCTCAGTGGTTAAGGCGTCAGCCACCTACGTCAGGGCTATCAGGTTGGAACCCGGCCCAGGCCTGCTAAACAACAATGACAACTACAACAAAAAATAGCCGGGCATTGTGGCAGATGCCTGTAGTCCCAGCTACTCTGGAGGCAGAGGCAAGAGAATTGCCTAAGCCCAGGAGCTGGAGGTTGCTGTGAGCTGTGACTCCACAGCACTCTACCGAGGGCGATAAAGTGAGACTCTGTCTGTCTCTACAAAAAAAAAAAAAAACCAAGCTCGGCGCCTGTAGCTCAGCTGCAAGGGCACCAGCCACATACACCAGGGCTGGCGGGTTCAAACCCAGCTGGGGCCTGCCAAACAACAATGACAATTATAACAAAAAAATAGCCAGGTGTTGTGGGGGGTGCCCTGTAGTCCCAGCTACTTGGGAGGCTGAGGCAAGAGAATCACTTAAGCCCAAGAGTTGGAGGTTGCTGTGAGCTATGATGCCAATGCACTCTAATGAGGGTGACATAGTGAGACTCTGTCTCAAAAAAAAAAAAAAAAAGAACCAAACAAATCCTGAAACTAAAAAATAAACAAAATGAAGAATGAAATTATAGGATAAATGTGGCAGCAGTCTAGACCAGACACACAGGACAAATATTGTACATAGTATGATGCCGCTTACCCGAGGTATCTAGGGTAGTAGTCACAGTGATAGAGTAAAGTTGCCAGGGTTCGGGGGAGGACAGAATAGGGAGTTGTGTAATGGGTACGGAGCTTTGGTTTTGCAAGATGAAAATAGTTCTGGAGATGAGTTGCAAAACAATGTGAAAGCACTTAATACTACCAACCTGTATACTTAAAAGTGGTTAAGATGGTAAATTTTATGTTTGTTTTACCACCATTTAAAAAAATATATGCCTGTAATCCTAGCACTCTGGGAGGCCAAGGTGGGATGATTGCTTGAGCTGAAGAGTTAGAGACCAGCCTGAGCTAGAGCAAGACTCTGTCTCCAGTAAAGAAAGAAAAAACTGCAGGGTGTTGTGACACACGCCTGTAGTCTCAGAGACTCAGGACGCTGAGGCAGGAGGTTCCCTCCAGCCCAGAAAGTTGAGGTGATAGTGAGCTATGAGGATACCACTGCACTCTACCTGGGGCCACACAGTGAGACTCTGTCTCAAAAAAAAAGAAAAAAAATTTTTTTAAGACAAACCATGCAAAAGCTGACCAAAAGAAAATAGGCCTTAGGACAGAAAACATTACCAGAAACAAAGAGGGACACTGTATAATGATGATATGCTCAACTTACCTAGAAGATACAACAGTTCTAAATCTGTGTGTACCTAATACACATGGCCGCAAAATAAAGCTGAAAGTGGACAGAATTGCTAGGAGATAACAGACAGATCTGCAATCACAGTGGGAGATATATACCCGTAACTGTTAGAACAAGCAGATGCAAAATTAGTAAGAAATAGAGCTGAACAACTGGACAGGCAAAATTTAACTGAATGGGCATATATAGAACAGAGCACCCACAACTGCAGATCCCAAACTCTTTTCAAGTGTACATGGAATGTTTGTGAAATACTAAGCAATATAGCAAGTTCCAACAAATTTCAAGTGCTCTAAATCATACAGCGTACATTCTCAGACAATGATGCAATTAAGCTAGAAAATAAGAATAAAAAATTTTAAGTAGAAAATATCTACATCGTCGAAAACTATATATACATGCTCCCAAATAACTCACCGATTTTTTTAAATCGCAGTGGGAATTAGAAAATATTTTAACTGAAAGTTGAGGAAAATACTACATCTCAAAATCAAGATACGGCTAGAGCTATGCTCAAATGGGAAGTTATTTTTTAAATGCCTATATTTGAAAATAAAAAGGAATGAAATAAGAATAAGCAAAGTATTCTTGTTGAGAAATTAGATAAAGAACAGCACAGTAAGTACAAAGAAATAGCCAAAATTAATTCTCTGAAAGGCCCACTAAAATTAATAACCCCCTGGTAAGGCTAACTATTAAAAGCATGAATAGGGGCAGCGCCTTTGGCTCAGTGAGTAAGGCGCCGGCCCCATATACCGAGGGTGGCGGGTTCAAACCCAGCCCTGGCCAAACTGCAACAACAACAACAAAAATAGCCGGGCATTGTGGCGGGCGCCTGTGGTCCCAGCTTCTCGGGAGGCTGAGGCAAGAGAATCGCCTAAGCCCAGGAGTTGGAGGTTGCTGTGAGCTGTGAGGCCACGGCACTCCACCGAGGGCGATAAAGTGAGACTCTGTCACTAAAAAAAAAAAAGAAAAAAAAATGAATAATATCAAAAAAGGAAATATTTCTACTGATTTTTCAATCATTTAAAAAATGAGATGAAAGGCCAGGCACAGTGGGTCACACCTGTAATCCCAGCACTTTGAGAGGATGAGATGGAAAGACCACTGACAGCTGGGAGTTTGAGATCAGCCTGAGCAAGAGCGAGATTCCATCTCTACAAGAAACAGAATAATTACCCAGGTGTGGTAGCCCACATCTATAGTCCCAGCTACTCAGGAGGCTGAGGCAAGAGGATCGCTTGAGCCAAGGTTGCTGTGATGAGGCCACTGCACTCCAGCCTGGTGACAGACTAAGGCTCTGTCTCAAAAATAAATAAATAAACAAACGAATAAATAAATAAATCAGAAATAGCACAATATCTTAGACAAACTTGTTTGGAAATAGTTCCTATCTCATTTTATGAAATAAATACAACCTTGGCTCGGCGCCTGTGGCTCAACGGGCTAAGGTGCCAGCCACGTACACCTGAGCTGGAAGGTTCGAATCCAGGTCGAGCCCGCCAATCAACAATGACGACTGCAACCAAAAAAAAAAAAATGGTTGGGCATCTGTGGTCCCAGCTACTTGGGAGGCAGAGGCAGGAGACTTGCTCGAGCCCAGGAATTGGAGGTTGCTGTGAGCTGTGATGCCACGGTACTCTATCCAGGGTGACAGCTTGAGGCTCTGTCTCAAAAAAAAAAAAAACACAACCTTAATACTAAAACCTGACAAGAACATTACCAAAAAAGGAAAATAACAGGCTAATCTTACTCATAAACTTTGATGCAAAACTCCTAAACAAATGTTCAACAAACCGAATCCAGCAATACTTAAGAAAGATAATACCTCATGACCAAACTGGGCTTATTCTAGGAATGCTAAGTTGATTTAACATTCAAGTATCAGTCAATGTAATTCACCATGTTGCTGCAATAATAGAGAAGAATCATGACCGTCCTAATAGATGGAGAAGGAGAAAAAGCACTGAATAAAATTTGACATCCTTCATGGTTTTACATGAATATTACATATTTACATACACACACACACATAAACACTAGCAAAATAGGAATAGAAAAGAATTTTCTAGTTGGGCATGGTGGCTCACGCCTATATCCTACCTAGCACTCTGGGAGGCTGAGGCAGGAGGATCCCTTGAGCTCTGGAGTCCTAGACCAGCCTAAGCAAGACCCAGACCCCATCTCTACTAAAATTAGCCAGGTAGGGCGGTGCCTGTGGCTCAGTGGGTAGGGCACCGGCCCCATAATACCCAGGGTGGCTGATTCATACCCAGCCCCAAGCAAACTGCAACAAAAAATAGCTCGGCTTTGTGGCAGGTGCCTGTAGTCCCAGCTACTTGGGAGGCTGAGGCAAGAGGATCTCCTGAGTCCAAGAGATTGAGGTTGCTGTGAGTTATAATGACATCATCACACTCTACCCAGGGTCACAGAGTAAAACTGTGTGACCAAAAGTAAATAAAGAAAAATAAATTCAAAAATAAGGAGGAAGAAGGCAGAGAAAAGCTTTCTGCTCAGCTGTGCAGGTGTGGACAGCAGATAGCCCGCCGCCGCCTGCTCCGTGGGGATCAACCTCGGTTGCCTTGCCTGAGGTCACATGGGTCCTTGAGCAGCACCCACTCAGTGACTGAGGGAGAAGGGGACATTAAAGCCTGGCCATTTCCACCTCATGCAGGCCACTGCAGACTGAAGGCACGTCCCTGGTGGTGATGCCCTGATGCCAAGCGTGGCTGGGCCAGCCCTGCTGCTCGACTCCTCCCTCTGCTGGTCTGGGTCCCTCCTCTTCCTTTCACAAGTGTTGAACCCCAGTAAGCACCTTGCACCTCAAACTCTCTGTGTCTGCTTCTGGAGAATCTAACCCTGATGGCCGTTGATACTGGGAGTGGCCTGAAAAAGCAGGTGACATCGGTTTTGGAACTGGCTGAGATGAGGTCCCCATCATGAGCAGTAGATGGGTAGATCTCAGCTAGTCCTTGACACAAGAGGGTGATTCTTTCAGATTTTGCAGTCGGTGAATGAGGAGGGTGTCCAGACGAAGAGAACGTCCCAGCAGGTGTAGCGTACCGGGTTGCTGCGATGTTGGAGGCAGTCACAGACTCAGGGGTAAGTGATCTATTGATAAGCACTGTTAATGCAACAGGAAGATGATTAACTGTTCAGTACTAGGCAAGTGCAGCAGGTGTAATAACCAGGGGCTTCTCTGGCTCATACAATGAAGCTGTCATCACCTACACCCCAGGGCACTGAAAGCTAAGGACCTAGCCCAGCACCTAACAGTCTTCAGAGAAGATTAAACACCCAACAAAGGCTGGTATGTTCTGCCACATTCAGGGCCCTGCATGGGAAACATCAGTCCCTAACATACAGAATGGGGACATATGAGTGATGGCCTCAAAGACTCCTGCAAACCTTCTGAGTCTGCAGAAGTAGCCCATCAGCCCTTAGCCTCCAGTAGCAACTGGAGCCCACATTCCCCCTTGCTGGGGGACAATACAGAAGCCTCTCCCTGAGGATGCAGGCTCCTCTCAGAGCTCCCCCCTCAGCCACTGTGCCCATGATTAGCACAGGTCACAGCCCAGCCAGTTGTAGGCCTGATAAGAGAGGAAAGGGACTGTCCTCCACAAAAGAGCTGCAAGAGCTAGCCAGTGTGCTCTAGCAGGGTGCTTGATCAAGAAGGCCGAAATATAAAACTGGGTAAGAAAGAGTCTGCTGACTTGGGAGTGCTCTCTTGAAATAAAGGATTTCACATCCTGGCAAGGTTCCCAGGTGCAAACTCACTCCTAGGAGCTTGAAAAGTGATGTGGCTGGTGTGCAGCAAAGTTAAAATTCCAGGATTGGTATCCCAGGATGGTGGAAAGTGGAGAAAGGAACGAACAGACTTAGGGTTCCGGGGACGCTAAGTGGCCAGAACACCCATCAGATATGTTCCGTAGACAGGTTGAAGAGTCACCATTTACCAGGCCATAGGAATGTGCTGGGGACAGAGGTATCAGCTCCACTAAGAAGTTTAGTGGTGACTCGTCTGTGCAGGCTGACGCTGACAACAGGGCAGGTTGTTACAGAATTGGCTCTTTGGTAGCAATGGGAGTGCGGGGCTGTTGCAGGATCCTGAAACAACAGAAGCCACTTGGTGGTACTTAACCTCCAGAAGCCAGGAGGTCCCAAATACTGTAAATACAGGCAAGGTCAGAGTGGCAACCTGTGGGGCTTAACCTTCAGGGAATCTGGCATCCCCAGAGACAAGACGGATGGGCAGCCTACGAGGGTACTACACAACTAATACCAGCAGCAAAAATCAAGGATACTTGGCTCAGAGGCAGAGGATCTTCCTCACAATAAGAAGTGACATCCTGGGTGGTGCCTGTGGCTCAAAGGAGTAGGGTGCCAGCCCCATATGCCAGAGGTGCTGGGTTCAAACCCAGCCCCGGCCAAAAACTGCAAAAAAAAAAAAAAAGAAGAAGAAGAAGAAGAAAAAGTGACATCCTAGGGGCAGGTGCGGTGGCTCATGCCTGTAATCTTAGCACTCTGGGAGGCCAAGATGAGTGGATCCTTTGAGCGCAGGAGTTCAAAACCAGCCTGAGCCAGAGCAAGGCCCCGCCTCTAAAAAATAGCCTCGCATTGTGGTGAGCGCCTGTAGTCCCAGCTACTTGGGAGTCTGAGGCAAGGGAATTGCTTGAGCCCAAGAGTTTGAGGTTGCTGTGAGCTATGACCCCACAGCACTCTACCCAGGACTGCCAACTGACACTCTGTCTCAAAAAAAAAGGGATACACTTATTGTTATTCGAAGCAAGTTTTTGGAGGCTTCTGTTAAAAACAAGTTTTCAAACATAGACGACTCATTACCCAAAAATATGCAATGAGACTCTAAATAAAACAGTTTTTAGTCCAAAATAAAATAAATAAATGGACAGGAGCAGCAATGCAGCTTGAGCAGAGCCTGATGACCAGAGACTCAGGCCCCATACATGAGGGTTTGAGGCCAGCCAAGGGAACAGCTGAGGGAGAGGGGTCTAGAATTAGGAAAGGATATTGGTTGTAGCCCCCAGACAACTGCAGTGAAGGGAGACATAGTTCATCCGCACTAACCTCCCTCAGGGAAAGAAATGCTTCCCTGCTATGGGGAGTGCACAGCCCCCTGCCCTCAGCTCCTTCAGGGCCTGCAGCAGGACTGAGATAGAGCCCTTCCCAGGGAAGCTCACATTCCATGACTCAGCAGGGATATTTCCACCTAATGCCATCACTCTGCAGGAGTTGCTCCAAAGCTCCCCTCCGGGGTGGGGAAGCTTTTTCAGGTCTGAATTTATTTCTTCCTCTGGCCCATTCTGCTTCTCTGCTTTTAGATGTCCCAATGTACCACACCACGTTCATAATTTGAAAGATTCAAAACTATCAAGAAGTCAGTTCTCAGCTGGGCACAGTGGCTCACACCTGGAATCCCAGCATGCTGAGAGGCGAAGGTGGGAGGATCCCTTGAGCTCAGGAGTTCCAGACCAACCCCAGCAAGAGTGAGACCCTGTCTCTACTACAAATAGAAAAATTAGCAGGGTGTTGCAAATGGGCACCTGTAGTCCCAGCTACTCAGGAGGCTGAGGCAGGAGGATCACTTGAGCTCAGAATTTTGAGGTTGCTGTGAGCTAGGCTGACGTCATGGCACTCTACCCAGGACAACAATGTGGGACTCTGTCTCAAAAAAAGAGAAAAACTCAGTTCTCAGTGGGGCGTGGTGACTCATGCCTATAATGCCAGCTACTCAGGAGGCTGCGGCTGAGGACTGCTTGAGCCCAGAAATTTGAGGCTGCAATGAGTTATGATGATGCCACTGCACTCCAGCCTTCGCAACAGAGTGAAACCATGTCTTGGAAAAAAAGAAGTCAGTTTCCCCCTAAGTGTGGGGATTAAACACGACCACATCAAAATCTCCAGTGATCTCCAAAATCTCAAAACTTCATTAGAAAATGCAAAAGGCCAAGAATTGTCAAGACCACTCTTGAAGCAACATGAGGCAGGAGGACTTGCTCCTCCAGATATTAAAACTTACTAGATGGGTGGTGCCTGTAACTCAAAGGAGTAGGGTGCCAGCCCCATATGCCGGAGGTGGCGGGTTCAAACCCAGCCCTGGCCTTAAAAAAAAAAAAAAAAAAAACTTACTAGAAAGTTACAGAAATTAAGCCAATGTGGTTTCAGTGCAAATACATTAAAAAAAAAACATAGACCACAGAAACAAACACATTCTGTTTGGACACATGATTTACATGAAAGGTGGCACCGCACAGCAGTGAAGGAAAGATAGTCTTTTTCATTTAGTGAACTGGGACAACTGGATATCCACATGGAAAGAAATGAAACCTGAATTCCACTCCACACCATAAACAAAAATTAATCCCAGGTGCATTGCAGATCTGAATTTGCAAGAAAAAATTATAAAACTTTAAAACAGTATGGACCAAGAGAAAAAATGGGAATGTTCTATGATCTGTGCCATTGAATACTTAGGTGACTAAATAACTGAACTTTTAAAATTAGATTTCATTTTAATTCATTTCTGTTCAAGCAGCCACAGATGGCTACCATATTGGTCAGAACAAAGCTAGAAGATAATATTAAGGAATATCTTCATGACATGAGGGGAGAAAAGAATTCTTAAATGGGATGTAAAAAGCTCTAAGTGAAAAGAAAAAATATTAATAACTCTGACTACAGTAAAAGTAAAATTTCTATACATTAAAAGATATCATGGGGCAGTGCCTGTGGCTCAGTGAGTCAGACCCATATGCCAGAGGTGGTGGGTTCAAACCCAGCCCCAGGCCAAAAACTGCAAAATAAATAAAATTAAATTAAAAATAAATAAATAAATAAAAGATATCTTTATAACAGCTTGAGATGCTATCTCAAAAAAAAAAAAAAAAAAAAGATGCCATTAAAAGACTACAATGGAGAGCGGCGCCTGTGGCTCAAAGGAGTAGGGCACCGGCCTCATATGCCGGAGGTGGCGGGTTCAAACCTAGTCCCAGCCAAAAACCACAAACAAACAAACAAAAAAAGAGACTACAATGGAAAATCACAAATAGAGATATTTGCAGCACATATAACAAAGGGTTTATGTTTGGAATATATTTTGGACTCCTATAGATGAAAAAGAATAAGAAAAGAAAAATGGGCCGGTGCCTGTGGCTCAGTGGGTAGGGAGCGAGCCCCAAATACCGAGGGTGGTGGGTTTGAACCCAGCCCCGGCCAAACTGCAACGACAAAAAAAATAGCCGGGCATTCTGGCAGGCGCCTGTGGTCCCAGCTGCTCAGAGGCTGAGGCAAGAGAATCGCCTAAGCCCAAGAGCTGGAGGTTGCTGTGAGAAGTGACGCCACGGCACTCCACCAAGGGCGACAAAGTGAGACTCTGTCTCTAAAAAAAAAAAAAAAATGAAGAAAGAAAAGAAAAATGGGTAACAGACTTTAAAAGGCAATTCACCAGAAAAGATATACAAATGACCAATGAACATGTTTAAAAGTGTCAACCTCACAAATAATCAAAAAAATACAAATTAAAATCATGATGTGGTATCACTTCATACCCAGCAGAAGGGTTAAAATTTTAAAGACTGAAAACGCAGAGCAGTAGTGAGGATGTGGAGTGATGGAATGATGGGGAGCTGGGTGGGTGCTTAAATTGACATAACTACTTTGAAAAACTCTTTGGCAATATCTACTGAACTTGAACATACTCTATAACCCAGCAATTTCATTCTGAATATGTGCAACAGAAATATGTGAAATTGTGCCTCAGAAGACATATACCAAAGTTGTGTGCAATGGGGTGTCATCCCAGCTACTTGAGAGGCCAAGGCAGGAGAATCACTTGAGCCCAGGAGCTCAAGACTTCAGGCCTGTGGTGCAGGAGATGGTGCCTGTGAATAGTCACTGCCCTCCAGCCTGGGCAATATAGCAAGACCCTGTTTCTAAAACAAAGAAGCAAGCAATAACCTATGAGGTGGGGTGCAGTGACTCATGCCTCTAGCACTTTAAGAGGCCCAGGCAGTAGACTGCCTAAGTTCAGGAGTTCAAGACCTGCCTGAGCAAGAGCAAGACCGCCCTGTTTAAAAAAATAGCTAGGTGAGGGCGGCGCCTGTGGCTCATCAAGTAGGGCGCCGGCCCCATATACCGAAGGTGGTGGGTTCAAACCTGACCTCGGCCGAACTGCAAAACAGAAAAATAGCTGGGCGTTGTGGCAGGTGCCTATAGTCCCAGCTACTCGGGAGGCTGAGGCAAGAGAATCGCTTAAGCCCAGGAGTTGGAGGTTGCTGCGACTCCACAGCACTCTACCGAGGGTGATAAAGTGAGACTCTGTCTCTACAAAAAAAAAAAGAGAAAAAAATAGCTAGGCATTGTGGCAGGTGCTTATGGTTCCAACTACTTGGAAGACTGAGGCAAGAGGATCTCTCAAGCCTAAGAGTTTAAGTTTGCTGTGAGCTATGAGACCATGGCATTCTACTGGGGGCTATAGAGTGAGACTCTGTTTCAAAAAACAAAACAAAACAAAATTGAAAAATCCATGACATGTGCATGTGTATTATTCATAGCCACATACGTAGGGTAGTATTATATTTGTGATAGCCAAAAGTTGGAGGAAACCCAGATATACATCAGCAGTAGAATGAGTAAACTTCAGTGTTCATATGACAGAATACCACCCAGCAATGGGCACGGCGAGCAAAAATGAAATACAGTTCTAGTCCATGACATAAATGAACCTCACATACTATGCTGACCCAAACAAGCCAATGACATCAGTCCACACTGTGGAAGTCTATTTACATAAAGTTCAAAAAGCAAGCAAACTTGGCTCGGTGCCTGTGGCTCAGCGGGCTAAGGCACCAGCCACGTACACCTGAGCTGGTGGGTTCGAATCCAGCCCGGGCCCGCCAAACAACAAGGACGGCTGCAACCAAAAAATGGCCGGGCGTTGTGGCGGGCGCCTGTAGTCCCAACTACTTGGGAGGCGGAGGCAAGAGACTCGCTTGAGCCCAGGAGTTGGAGGTTGCTGTGAGCTGTGATGCCATGGCACTATATCCAGGGTGACAGCTTGAGGCTCTGTCTCAAAAAAAAAAAAAAGCAAGCAAACTTAAACTGCAGCATTAAGGAATACATGCTTAGCAGCATGCATTGAATTTTTATAGCCATAAAATTCAGGATTGTGGTGGCCTCCAAGCAGTGGTCATAGGCCTGGGCGAGGGTTCCAAGTTGCTCACAATGGTGCATTTCTTGATCTGATGTTTCGTGACTTGGCTCTTTGCTGAGTGATAAAACAACGAGCTAGCTCTGTTTCACACACTCTTCTGTGAGTGCAATTACAGTTCACTATAAGAAAAGGCTAAAAGAAAACAGAAAAGAAGGTTGTAATATATTGGGCTGAATGTGTACAAACCCAGATCCATTCTTCTGGCTTTTGTTTTTAACAAGTTCTCTTCCCTCTCTCTCTTTTTCTAAAGCCTGAACAATACTCTACGGATAGTCCTAACTTTTATCTACTGGTACCTACCCAGATTATTTCTCACAGGGAGAAACAATCTGGGGAACAAGTGCAGATTGCAGGAAGAGACCTTGAGAGCAGACACAGAGTTTCAGTCTGGCCTGGAGAGAAGCAGCGTCCTTGCAACGTGACCACCACCAGCCACGGGTGTCTTTCTGCAAGCCCTGAGTAGGGGCAGGAGGGAAGAGGCAGGCCTTTCAAAAGTCTCTACTATTGCCAAAGGCTGGGGGGAGAATGGGGGAGCCCTGCTTAATGGGTAGAGGGTTTTCTATTGGGGTCACAAAGACGTTTTGGAACCAGACAGAAGTGGTGGCTGCAGCAAGTTGCAAATAGATACTAAATGCCACTGAATTATGCCCTTTATTCTAAAATGACTAATAAATTTTGCCTCAATTTTAAAATACATAAAAGATTTAAAACTCACTAGAAGTATTCAATAAACAAACAGAAGCAGCTCTATATTTTTCTCTTTGCTAATGGAAGCAGAAACCTTTCTAAAAGGAAATAAGTAGAAACTTAAAATGAATTTCTGGGGTCCCCAAACCTATCCAGTTGTGGTTTCTTGCTTTTCTTTTCTTTTTCTTTTCTTTTTTTTTTTTTTTTAGAGACAGCGTCTCACTTTGTTGCCCTCTGTAGAGTACTATGGCATCACAGCTCACAGCAACCTCCAGCTCTTGGGCTTAGGCGATTCTCTTGCCTCAGCCTCCGGAGTAGCTGGGACCACAGGTGCCCACCACAACGCCCGGCTATTTTTGGTTGCAGTTTGGCCAGGCACCGGCTTGAACACGCCACCCTCAGTATGTGGGGCCGGCGCCCTACTCACTGAACCACAGGCGCCACTTGGTTTCTTGCTTTGCATTTCACTCTTGGGTCCAACACATCTTTCTTCCTTCTCTCCACTAGGCAGATGAGTTCAGGGTGTGTGCACGCGCGCGTATGTGCACATATGTGTGTGTGTGTGAATATGTGTGCATATGTACACACAGGCCCTTGTGTGGATATGTGTGCCCTCTGACCAGCTCTCTGCAGGCCCTTCCTTGCTGAGCGCCACTCTGCTGAGTCCGCATTGCTGCAGGCAGCCCTCACGCTGCCTGTGACAGGAAGCCAAGCTTCCTGGGGTCCTGAGTCAGCAGATCAGAAAGGAAATCAAGGCCACAGAACTGTCAGAGAGAAGGAAGCCAACTTGAAGACAGAACTCACGCCTCTAAGGACAGGTCTGGAGAATTACACATGTGGTGCCCAGAGGCCCATCCCTTGTGAACAGAGCCACGCATTCTGGATCACTTTCTTTCTTTCTTTCTTTTTTTTTTTTTTTTCCTTGACAGAGTCTCACTCTATCCTCCCGAGTAGAGTTCTATGGTGTCAGAGCTCACAGCAACCTCAAACTCTTGGGCTTAAGTGATTTTCTTGCCTCAGACTCCCAAGTAGCTGGGACTACAGGCGCCTGCCCCAACGCCTGGATAGTTTTTCTATTTTTTTGCTAGAGATGAGATATCACTCTTGCTCAGGCTGGTCTTGAACTACCGAGCTCAAAGGATCCTCCCGCCTCAGCCTCCCAGAGTGCTGAGATTACAGGCAAGATGCACCACGCCTGGCCTTGAATCACTGCATTTCATCTGACCCGTGTGACCCTAGGCAGGTTCCTTTGCCTCTCTCCGGTGTAGTAGTTTGTTTACCTATAAAATGAAGATACTAAAGTAGCCTTTCTTGCTTGTTGTGGAATGTCAGGCATCTCACACCAGGGCTTGGAGAGAGTGCATCTGAAACAACAGTAGCTCTTATTATCTCAATGGTTTTAAAGCAGGAAAATAAGAAGGGTCCATTTGCCAGGCCTGGTGGCTCACGCTTGTAATCCCAGCATTTCAGGACGTTGAGGCAGGAGGATCACTTGATGCCATGAGTTTGAGACCAGACTGAACAACATAGTGAGACTTTGTTTCTACAAAAAAATTTTAAAAATCAGCTGAGCATGGTGGCACCTGCCTCAGGAGGCTGAGACGGGAAGATCCTATGAGCCCAGGAGTTAAAGGTTACAGTGAGCTGTGATGATGTCACTGCACTCTAGCCTCGGCAACTGGGGTCTCTAAAAAAAGAAAAAAAAATACTCATTTATTTTCTTTTAGCCTTTTATCTTCTGTTTCCCAGTTGATAACTAGTAGCAAACAAGCAAACAAACAAATCAGAAACACGCTGGTAGCCTATTTGTGGCATGTGTGATTGATTTCCTTCTATAGGAAATCAGCACGAAGATAAGATAATATGTCTGCGGAAATTTTCATCCTAGATCCTATTGCAACTGGAAACGGCATTTGGGAGCTCCAAAGACCAACCTCCATATTTCTAGGTAGTTGAAGGTCTGGAGCAGAGCTTTTCATTCAGCATCGATGGCAAGAAGTTCACAGTTCAGCAACCCTCACGTGGTGAGCCGGGTCTCAGGAAGTGTTAAGATGTGGGAGGACAGCCCTGGACTTGGACATGGATGACTTAGACCTTGGTCCACTATTAGACTTTGAGCTAATGACTTAATTCCTCTGGCCTACTGATCCATCAAATGGGGGTGTTGGTCTTGTTAAACAAATGGTCTTGTTTTTGTTTTTTTCTTTTTTTGAGACAGAGTCTCACTATGTCGCCCTTGGTAGAGTGTTGTGGCATCGCAGCTCACAGCAACCTCAAACTCTTGGGCTTAAGCGATTCTCTTGCCTCAGCCTCCTAAGTAGCTGGGACTACAGGCGCCCACCACAACGCCCAGCTATTTTTTGGTTGTAGTTGTCATTGTTGTTTAGCTGGCCCGGGCTGGGTTAGAACCCACCAGCCTCAGTGCATGTGGCCGGCACTGCAACCACTGTGCTTCGGAGCACCAAGCCTAAACAAATGACCTTTTGAAACAAAATTTTTTCCCCATAGTTCTCTGCTAATGTAGACTAAATGGTCTCTGAAGTTCCTTCAACTCCAGCGTGTGCAATGGCTCATACCTATGACCCTAGCACTCTGGAAGGCTGACACGGGTGGATTGCTGGAGCTCAGGAGTTTGAGACTGGCCTGAGCAAGAGCAAAACGCTATCTCTACTAAAAACAGGGGGGAATGAAAAGAAAAACTAGGGGTTTGTGGTGGGCACCTATAGTCCCAGCTACTCCAGAGGCTAAGGCAAGAGGATCACTTGAGTTTGAGGTTGGTGTGAGCTATGATGCCAAAGCACTCTATACAGGGTGACAGAGTGAGACTCAGTCTCAAACTAGATAAATAGATAACTCAATGAGTAAGAATTCCACTGTTCTAATAGGGAGGGAAGCAGGGAAGGAGGAAGAAGGGAATTTAGGAAGAGAGAGAAGGAGAGAGGAATGGATAGATGAGGATTTTGGCAAAGAACCAGCTAGGGGGAGAAAATGGGCCCCTAAGGTCCTCCTTCTTAAAAAACAAAGTGTGTTTTAATTATAAGTCAAATTTCACTTTAAGGGAAGAAAATAACCCTTAGGCATTTTCTGCTCTACTTAAACTTTAATTTCTGTCTCCAGCAGGTAGTTCTTCAGTGGAAAGATTCAACGACACTTTCTACCTATAGGCCAGTCACATACGGAAGAGCATACCCTGAAAATGGATTTGTCATTTTTACAAAAAGCCACTGCAAAGAGAGAATTCCCAGTAGAAGTAGTTTAGTAGTTTAAGTATGTAATTTTTTGTGCCTCTTCTGAAATTATAGGGTTAATCTAGTATGAAGAAAGTGACAAAGTGCAGGATTTCTTTTTTTTTTTTTTTTATGGATTCCACATTCATAACCAAGTACTTGGCAACCCGCCCTCTCATATGTTGCGAAACAAAAATGTGTTGCTTTCAGTGTGTTTTTAATAGGCCAAGCAGTTTGTTTGATCACAATGCTTGGGTCTAGACTCAGAGACACCAGAACATTCTCATGACGTTTTCACTGCTTTGGTTAATATCTTGGTCTCTCTCTGTCCTCCTTATAAAGAACAGTCTGAGGACTCAGGGGAGTCGTTTCCTGGGAGTGACTACAGACCCTGAACCACAGCCCCCACTGTCTCAGCCTAACCCATTCAAAGGGATTCAGATCCAGATTTGCAAAATATTTTGCAAAGCTTGCAAAAACCCCACCGGTTTTAGACTTTTAAATTATTGGCACAGAGTAACTGTCTACAATCGTGAAGTTCTCGTGAGTGGGGTAGAACAGATTTCTATAAACAAAGCAAACTCCGGTCTCTCTAGCCCTCTGTGGAAATATTTACACCCAAGGAAGGGGGTCTCTTCCAGCTCTAGAACGCCATAATGTAATTTTGTTTTATTTATTTATTTTGGTTTTTACTATAAATGAAGTGCTTTGCGAATAAACTTCAAAGCCTTCAAGTACGCATTTTACCCAAACACACCTTTCTGCCTCATGGTCTTGAGTAAAAGGTAATCTCCTACGATTCTTCTCACAAGAAAGGAGCCAAGTGTTTATTGGACGCAAGGCAGGTTTTTTTTTTTTAAGGAGCCTAAAAAAAAGAAGACATCTATTGACTCAGAAGCCTCGTGACCAGCCTTCACAGTACTCACCAGACCTCATCAGAGTCCCAGCAATAGGCTTCCAGTAACGGCCAGCTTCGGTGTCCCAGAAGACAGAAGCAAAACCATAGTTTGATGTATCAGTAGGTATTAAAATTCCCACCTTCACCCAGTTGGATTTCTTTTAAAATGTAGCCTAATTTTTTTCTGGCCCTTTTACCATGTTTTGCTCACCCGATTTAGCTATAGAAAGGCTTTATCTGATGTCAGGAGAGTTTCCAACACTACACATGATAATTGGAAGTGGGTGATGGTTCTTTACTCCAAATAAAGCTGTCCTTACCAGAATTCTCCTTGCAGACAGAGCAAGAGGCCACAGCCTCCAGGACCAAAGAGCCAGCATCAAGCAGGCCAGACAGTGCTAAAACTTGTCCCTCCTGTTCCTCCTGGTCTGTCCCTCACTGGGCCCCACTCTGTCTTTCTCCCTTATCTCTTTCTTACTTTTCTTTGTTTTCCTTCTCTTTTCTTTGTCCTTGTTCAGCCTTAGTCTGTTTCTTACAAAACAACAGCTCTTACCCAGAGTGACTGACTGTTTTTCATTCCTTCTTTCCAGAGCATCCTTAGGTTTGCTCCCATTTTCTCTCTTTCTTTCTTTTTTTTTGAGACAGAGTCTCACTTCACTGCCCTCAGTAGAGTGCTGTGGCATCACAGCTCACAGCAACCTCAAACTCTCGTGCTGAAGTGATTCTCTTGCCTCAGCCTCCCAAGTAGCTGAGACTACAGGTGTCCGCCACAACACCTGGCTATTTTTGTTGTTGTTGTAGTTGCAGTTGCCATTGTTGGTTGTCTGGCCCAGGCTGGGTTCGAACCCACCAGCCTCAGTATATGTGGTTATGGCTGGTGCCATAACCACTGTGCTACTGGAGCCAAGCCGGGTTGCTCCCATTTTCTTCACTTCTTTACAAACTTCTCCTGTCTTCATTTACGTGTCCCAGGTCACTCAGCTCTAAATCTAATATCCTTTATGCCACCAAGTGGTCTCAATAGTATCATTTTGTTCATAATTGGTAGGTTTTTCTTACTACTTTTATCTAGCATCTGAATATGTGTTTATCATATACCCCAATATCCATTCTCTTCCTCCTTGATTTTCAGATAGAACATGGCTGCCCAGACTATAATTCACAGCCTCTCTTGCAGCTAGAAATTATCCTGGAACAAAGAGTCATAACTAAAACTGTTGTGTGCATTGTCCAGAAAATGTTCTTAAGGGGTTAGAACACCTTTTTTTGCTCCATTCTATTTCTGATTGGTTAGAATATGGAGGTGCTTTCTGGAGCTTGAGCAACCAGCTTGCTTCACCAGGCTGCATGCTAAGAGCAGTGAGCCTGGATTCATCTTTACCCTCTGATGATTAGGGGGCCCCATACCAGCCCTGGACTGACCATCCAAATTCTTTATTTGAGAGAAATCAAACTTCTATCACATTTAAGTCACTATTATTTTTGAAGTATATATAGCCAGACATGCATTCTAACATGTGGAATTTATAAAGTCATATTGCATATAAATCAAATTTACCTAGACCCATGCAAAAGTCATTAGGCCCAGGATAGGCCTTGCAGAGGGAGCAGATATAAATGTAGAATTTTCTGACTAAAATTCTTTTGACCAGTTTTCACATGATTACCAGACTCCCTTGGTGCCACAAAAGGCATCCCATAATAATCCCATAATGTTTAGGGTCCAAAGACAGAACATATTATCATATTTTGTAACTTTCTCTTTTTTTGCCTGATTACAACTTACCAAGAAGTTGCAAGAATAATACAGGGTGTTACCAAACAACCTTCACCCACTGTTAAATGTTAACATTTTACCACTTTTGCTTTATCTCTTTGAAACCATACTTTTTTCTGAAACATTTGCGAGTAAGTTGCAGAAACACTCCCCCTTTGCCCCTAAATACTTTAAAGTATACCTTTCCTAAAAACAAGAGCTTATGTGACAACATTATTCTACAGTTAAGATGATCGCAATCAAAATTACCCCTCACACAATGCTATTAGCTCAGCTATAGGCTTTGTTCAGATTTTGCCAATTGCCCCAATTACGTGCTTTATGGCCAAAGGAAACCTCAAATCACGTGTTGTGTTCTGTTCTGTATCTTTTTAGTCTTAATCCTCCGCAATCTGGAAAAATTTCACAGTCTTCCCTGCCTATCACAGCCTTGACATTTTTGAGCAGTTATTTTGTAGAGTATCCATTGGTTTGGGAACATCTGATGCTTTTCTCATGATTCTGTTCAGTTTGTACATTTGGGGCAGGAACACACCGGAAGGGATGCTGTGCTGTTCTGGGTGCATCTTGGGAGAGGGGGGGGTGATGTCGATCTGTCCCGATACTGGTGATGTTAACTTTGATCATCAGTTAAAATGATGTCTACCAGCTGTCTCCACTGCAAAGTTGTCATTTTCTCTTTGTAAAATTAATAAGTAACTTGTGGGAGGCACTTTGAGATGGTGTAGATATCCCGGTAATCTTCCAACTTTCACACCCTAATTTTAGCAGACATTGATGATTTGTTGTTGGGGTTGTTGTTTTACAACAGAGTCTCACTTTGATGCCCTTGGTAGAGTGCCAAAGCATCATAGTTTACAGCAACCTCAAACTCTTGGACTCAAATGATCCTTTGACCTCACCCTCCTGAGTAGCTGGGACTACAAGGGCCTATCACAATACCTGGCTATTTTTCAAGACAGGGTCTCATTCTTGCTCAGGCTGCTCTTGAACTTCTAAACGCAAGCAATCCACCCACCTCCACCTCCCAGAGTGATGGGATTACAGGCGTGAGCCACCATCCTAGCCCCATGGATGATTCTTGTGTGAATCAATTATCCCTATGATGACTGGCCAAAAATGATATCACACTTTTTCCTTTTCTTTCTGTTTTCCTTTTCTTTCCTTCCTCTCTTTTCCTCTTTTCTCTTCCAAGGAGGATTGAAATTTAGAATAATATGAAAGCAAAAGCCCAGGCTCATGATTCTTGTCTCCAGGAACATTGTAAAAAAAAAATAATGTACCTATCAAGAAATCTCTTTTTGGTCTGGGCATAATGGCTCACACCTATAATCCTAGCACTCTGGGAGGCTTAGGTAGGTATGTTGTTTGAGCTCAGGAGTTTGAGACCAGCCTGAGCAAGAGTGAGGCCCTGTCTCTATTAAATTAGAAAAAAAACTGAGTCAAGAAGATTGCTTGAACCCAGGAATTTGAAGTTGCTATGAGCTATGATACCACAGCAGTCTACCAAGGGTGATTTAAAAAAGAAGAAGAAAAGAAAAAGAAGTAAATGCCAGCCTGAGCAAGAGCAAGACCCCATCTCTAAAAATAGCTGGGTGTTGTGGCCAGCACCTATAGTCCTAGCTACACAAGAGGCCAAGGCAAGAGGATCACTTGAGCCCGAGAGCTTGAGGTTGCTGTGAGCTGTGACATCATTGCACTCTACTGAGGATGACTAAGTGAGACTGTCTAAAAAAAAAAAAAGGAAGAAGTAAATGAAGTATCCCAGTCCTCAAGGAACACACTCATTCAATAAGGAGAACACATGAATAAATAGAGAGAAACGTGTACTCTACAACACTAAGATCCCAGTCCCCAGGGAGCTCACTTAACGGGGGCCCGTGTGTGAATACATACTCTACACACAAAGCTATTTCCTGAACCTCCTGAACCAGGTGCCTGGTACGGCTGGGCTGGAGCACACTTTCTGTGCCATATAAACTATTTGAAGGAAAAGTTGCTTTCAGGGAGGCAAAAACTTGAACCCTATCGTTAATATAATTGGGGAATGTATGTGCCCAGACATGGGTGAGATTGTCGAAAAGGACTATAGAAGCCTTAAGAAAAATCTCACTTTAAGGAAAGAAAGAATTGACTTGGAGAGGTGGCGACCCTCGCCTGAGATCTTATCATCCTCGCACTGGACGTGTCAAGGTCTCATCAGCTGACATCATGTCGAACATGAAATGCACCCACATCCCCCATCACACCAATTTAAATGTACTTAAGTCAGTTATATGAGCTGAGTTTTCATCAGTTACATGACATAGTTTATAATTGTTAGCACTTTGTGAATATTGATTTTTAAGTTTTTGACACTTTCTTTTTTTTTTTTTTTTTGCAGTTTTTGGCCGGGGCTGGATTTGAACCTGCCACCTCCGGTATATAAGGCCGGCGCCCTACTCCTTTGAGCCACAGGCACTGCCCCAATTTTAAGTTTTTATAGTTTAAAACGAATACATTCTGGCTCAGCACCTGTAGCTCCAGCGGCTAGGGCACCAGGCACATACACTGCAGCTGGCGGGTTCGAATCCAGCCTGGGCCTGGCAAACAACAATGACAACTACAACCAAAAAATAGCCAGGGCGTTATGGCAGGTGCCTGTAGACCCAGCTACTTGGGACTACAAGAAGCCAGAGAATCGCTTGAGCCCAGGAGTTTGGAGGTTGCTGTGAGCTGTGACACCACAGCACTCTACCCAGGGTGACAGCTTGAGATTCTGTCTCCAAAAAATAAAAATAAAAATAAAACAAATACATTCTTTAAGGTCTCAAATCTAAAACATTTTTGCAGGCTCTTGCAAAGCTCATAGGCCCTAGCAACTTGTGCCTGACATGCCTAATAAGTTGTTTTATTGTTTTTAAGTTGAAAGAAGTATTATTTATTTTATCTCAAAGACAAATGTTGCTAAGCTTATCAAACTTAATTCTTTTTTTTCAAACAGCTTTTTATTGAGACATAATTTACATATCATAAAATTCAACATTGAAAGTACACAATTCTGGGGGGCACCCATCGCTCACTGGGTAGGGTGCTGGCCACATACACTGAGGCTGGTGGGTTCAAACCCAACCCCGGCCAGCTAAAACAATGACATGTGCAAGAACAAAAAAAATAGCTGGGTATTCTGGCAGGCACCTGTAGTCCCAGCTACTTGGGAGGCTGAGGCAAGAGAATTGCTTAAGCCCAAGTGTTTGAGGTTGCTGTGAGCTGTGACACCAAGGCATTCTACCCAGGGTGACAGCTTGAGACTCTGTCAAAAAAAAAAAAAAAAAAAGAGGGCAATGCCTGTGGCTCAATGAGTAGGCCCCTGGCCCCATATACTGAGGGTGGCGGGTTCGAACCCGGCCCTGGCCAAACTGCAACAACAACAAAATTGTGGCAGGTGCCTATAGTCGCAGCTACTCAGGAGGCTGAGGCAAAAGAATTACCTAAGCCCAGGAGTTGGAGGTTGCTGTGAGCTGTGATGCCACAGCACTCTACCGAGGGCGATAAAGTGAAACTGTCTCTACAAAATAAAAAAAAAAAAAAGAAAGTGCACAATTCTATGGTCTTCAGTATATTTACATAGTTGTGCAACCATTAGCACTCTCTAATTTTAGGCCATTTCGTCACTTCAAAAAGAAACTTTGTGCCCATTTAAAGTCACTCTCCATCCTTCCACCAGCCGGAAAACCACTAATCTACATTCTGTCTTTATAGATTTGGCTTTTATGGAAATATCATCTTAATGGAATCATACAATATGTGGTCTCTCAACTAAGTTGAAAGGTTTGCCTCCTTTCAGCTTAGCTTAATGCTTTTGCAGTTTTTAGTGTTTTATACAGCGTGTTTCAGCGCTCTAATCATTTTTATTGCCAAGTATTATTCCACTGTGTAGATATAACACATTATGTTTATCCACTCACCACTTGATGGGCAATTGGGTTGTTATTTTGGTTTATGGTTTCTCCTGTTTTGAACATTTTGTGCAAATCAATCTTTTCTTTCTCTCTCTCTTTCTTTCTTATCTTTTCCTCTCCCACTCTTTCTCTTTCTTTTTTTCTTTCTTTTCTTTCTTTCAAGACAGAGTCTCACTCTGTTGCCCAGAGTGCTGTGGCATCAGCCGGGCTCACAGTAACCTCAAACTCCTGGGCTCAAGCAATCCTGCTCCAGCCTTCCAGTAGGAGGGACTACAGGTGCCCACCACAACGCCCAGCTAAGTTTTCTATGTTTAGTACAGATGGGGTCTCAGTCTTGGTCAGGGTGGTTTCAAACATCTGAGTTCAAGGGATCCTCCCACCTTGGTCTCCCAGAGTGCTGGGATTACAGGTGTGAGCCACCTTGCCCTCTGTGAACACATAATTTCAATTCTCTAGTTGTAGAATTACAGGGTGATGTAGCAACTCTGTGTTGAACATTTTGAGAAACTGCCAAACTGTTTTCTGCAGCAACTGCACCATCGTACACCCCCACCTATAGTGAATGAAGGTTCCACTTTCTTTGCATCCCCACAAACACTTACTATTATTCATGTTTTATGATAGCCATCCTCCTGGGTGTGAAGTATCATCTCATTGTGGTTTTGATTTGCATTTCCCCTAATGTTGAGCATCTTTTGGTGTGCTTATTGGTCATTTTTTTTTTTTTTTTTTTTTTGGTGGCAGTTTTTGGCCGGGGCTGGGTTTGAACCTGCCACCTCCGGCATGTGGGGCCAGCGCCCTACTCACTGAGCCACAGGTGCTACCCATTATTGGTCATTTTTATACCTTCTTTGAGAAATGTGAAGTTTAATTGGCCTACTTTTGGGTTTTTTTGAGACAGAGTCTCACTTTGTCACCCTCGGTAGAGTGCCAGTGGTGTCACAGCTCACAGCAACCTCAACCTCTTGGGCTTAAGAGATTCTCTTACCTCAGCCTCCCAAGTAGCTGGGACTACAGGTGCCCCCCACAATGCCTGGCTATAATTGGCCTACTTTTAATTGGGTTATTTGTCAACTAATTGTGTTATAAGAATTCTTTATAGGGTGGCGCCTGTGGCTCATGGAGTAGGGCACCGGCCCCATATACCGAAGGTGGTGGGTTCAAACCCGACCTCGGCCAAACTGCTAAACAAAAAAATAGCCAGGCGTTGTGGTGGGTGCCTGTAGTCCCAGCTACTTGGGAGGCTGAGGCAAGAGAATCGCCTAAGCCCAGGAGCTGGAGGTTGTTGTGAGCTGTGTGATGCCGCGGCACTCTACCACAGGCGATAAAGCAAGACTCTGTCTCTACAAAAAAAAGAGAATCCTTTATATATTCTGGATAAAAATCCCTCAATAGATCTACATGTTACCCACAGAGACCACTGTGTATAACCATCAAGAACAGGAACTATCAAGTCCAAGTTCAATGGGTCACAATGGAAATAATGATCAATATTGGTGTATGACTATGTCTAATTACCCTGGTATTTCCTGAAGCTATTTTTGGAAAATAGGGGAGGCTGCTATAAAAGGTTGAAAAGGTGAGAACCAGAGCAATACAGATTTGGTCATTTGTTTAAATGGGACACCTTCTGTATTCACTGACTGGTAAGTCTGAGATGGTAATGTACCTGTGTAAGATACAGGTGCCCCACGCATGCTTCCTGGTGACACCGTTTGATGGAACCCAGTGAGGGCCTAAGGATGAGAGAAAAAATCATCTGGGGACACCAAGGCCAGGAATTTGGAGCTGGAACTTGAGGTCAAGGAGCATAGACAGGCCAAAGACAAAGCTAGGGGTGAAAAAGGAAAGACACTAAAGGAAACTCCTGGTTTTAGTATCTTGTTCTCTCAGCATCTAGGAGAACAAGATACTAAAACCAGGAGCACAGGACAAGTTGTAGAGACGGAAACCAAAGAAAGCATCATAACTGGGATCCTAGCTAATCTTGTAGTTAGAGGCAAGTGGAGTTTTCCACTGGCCAACCTCTTAGAGATTCCAGGCACCCTCTCCCAAAGGCACAAAATTTCTGGGTCTCAGAGAGGAGAGTTCATGGCATGGTTGATCTCAAAACTGGTACTTGTGATAGAGCGCACTGTTGAAAATCAATGATCAAGCAGCACACGTTTGTTGAAGCCTATGAGGTGTCTCATGGGTCAATATGTATACTTGGAGACAGAGGCTACCATCAGAGTGTAAGACAAATTTTACTCTCAAGAAACTGATACCCCAGCTGGCTTGGACACCGGCTCGGAACATTTCCAGGTCTGACACAGGTCCGGGGGCTGTGACATCTCTGTTCAACTACGATGCAATCAACAACCAGCCCTAATCCACAGACACATCTGTCCAGGTCAGCTAATAAATGGAAGAGCCTGGAATGAAATGTGGGCCTTATTCTTCGATACCAGGGAAGACTCAGAGGCACAGGGAAAGGCAGAATGAAGAGGACCAGAACTTGATAATTTCTTTAGGAAAGAAGAAAGAGCAGAGAAGGGCACTGGAGGGGAAGGAGTTAAAAGGAAGAGGAGCCAGCAGAGTCAGAGGAGAGAGGAGACAGGGAACAAAGAAGGGCCAACCTGTTACTCTGAGAGGGTCCCAAAGACCCAAGAGAAAGGCCTGGCTCCCTGCTGGGGAGCTTCTTAGGGATTCTCCAAGGGGGTCTTTGAAATATGTAGGGGACATTTTGGTTTCTATAATCAATGGAGAATGCTACCATTATGTGATCGGAAACCAGGGGGCTAGGTATCTTGCCACATGCATAGCAGCAGTAAGACTTTTAGATGCCCCATTGGATGTTTTTGTTTCTGACAGAGTCTCACTCTGTCCCCCTGGGTACAGTGCCCTGGTGTCAGCCTAGCTCATAGCAACCTCAAACCTCCTGTTCTCAAGCAATCCACTTGTCTCAGCCTCCCAAGTAGCTGAGACTATAGGTGCCCACCACAACGCTTGGATAATTTTTATGTTTTTAAAAGAGATGGGGTCTCACTCTTGCTCAGGCTGGTCTTGAACTTCTGAGCTCAGGCAATCCACCTGCCTCTGCCTCCCAGAGTGCTGGGATTACAGGTGTGAGCCCCTGCACCCATCCACCCCACTGGATATTCATGGAGCAAAACATGTGATCGTGTAGGTGTTTATAATGATCTCAGTTGTGATGCTTAATTTTATGTGTCAACTGGACTGTCCTGAGGAATGCCCAGGTGGCAGGTAAAACATTATTTCTGCGTGTCTGGGAGGGTGTCTCTGGAAGACGTCAACATTTAAATCAGTAGACTGAGTGAAGATAGCCCAACCTGGGTGAGTGTGGGCGGGCATCATCCAACATGTTGAGGGCCCGAAGAGAACAAAGAGGCCAAGGAAGTGGGAATTCTCTCTGTTCTTGACCTTGGACATCCACCCTAGCTCCTGGTTCCAGGTTCTTAGGCCTTCGCAGCCTTGGCCTGGGAGTTATATCATCCAATCCCCTTGTTCTCTGGCCTTTGGACTACGATGCAATTACCATCCCTCCCCCCAGCTTTCTGGCTTCTCCTGCTTGCAGATGGTGTATGGAGTGAGCCAGTTCCTATAATAAATCTCCTCTTACGTATGTCTATATAGATAGCCTATGGGTTCTATTTCTCTGGAGAACCCTGACTAATAACACCAGTGTAGAACCTAACTCCACTTCACATTTTAGCACATTTTTATTAAACATGGAAGTTTTAGGCATCCAATCTTTCATATAAATTCATGGATGACTGTGCTTGCTATTGTGCAGAACTATCCCAAAATATATTTACTCTTTTGAAAAAATGTCACTAGTAGACACGGAACTCACGGTATTTAAGGCTGCCTTTCCAGTGTCCCAGATGTGGTGACTCTATTTTTTGAGACAGAGTCTCACGTTGTCATGCTTGGTAGAGTTCTGTAGCGTCATAGTTCACAGCAACCTCCAACTCCTGGGCTTAAGCGATTCTCTTGCCTCAGCCTCCCAAGTAGCTGGGAGTATAGGCGCCTGCCACAATACTCGGCTATTTTTAGAGGTGGGGGTCTTGCTCTGGCTCAGGTTGATCTCGAACCTGTGAGCTCAGGCAATCCACCTGCCTCAGCCTCCCAAGTGCTAGGATTACAGGCATGAACACCTCGCCCAGCAGTGACTCTTTCTATATACATAGGTACCAGCATCTGGTTACTGACCTATACCTTCTAACGTGGTCATGCCCAAGCATTTACATATTGAAAACTTTTATTTATATTATTTTATTATTAATTACTTTCCATTAATTTTTCCTTTATATTAGGACATTGTATTGTGGAGATTGGTTTTGTTTTTCAAATTGTGGGTGTCAGTACTTTATGTTATATAGGAATTTCCTTTTGGGAAAACAAATAGGGTATTACAAAATGTTTGGTTAAAAGGAAGGCAATGGGTGAAATCCAGATGAAAATGACCGAGTCAGACAACTGTATGGCTCCCAACAACCCTCCCCTTCCCACTCAGTGTGGCCTTATAACGGTTCTTAAACTCTTTAAGAAAAGAGCAGCTGGGCTCAGTGCCTGTAGCTCAGCAGCTAGGGCATCAGCCACATACAGCAGAGCTGGCAGGTTCGAATCCAGCCTGGGCCTGCCAAACAACGACAACTACAACCAGGAAAAAAAAAAAATAGCTGGGTGTTGTGGTGGGCCCCTGTAGTCCCAGCTACTTGGGAGGCTGAGGCAAGAGAATCGCTAAGCCCAAGGGATGGAGGTTGCTGAGGTACTCTACTGAGGGCGACAAAGTGAAACTCTGTCTCAAAAAAAAAAAAAAAGAAAAGAAAAGATCAGCTTACACACTAATTACCATTCAGTCTGTATTTGATTCAGGGAAAGGCCAGCAAAATACTACATAGAGCAGGAGGAGAGTGGCTCCTTTGTCAAAGATCCCTTCAGACATGAGCAACCCCTCTTGGTCATTAGCAGGAAGGAAAACCCACCTGGGTGAGCACCCAGCCCAGGAACCCTGCAGACAGAGTGCAGCTGCGGACACCAATGGAACTGAGAAGGACCAGTCTGCCTGGGAACAGGGGTCCCTGAATGCAAATAAACATTGCTCCCCCCGCCGGAAGCGTCTCAGAAGATTCACCCACTCTTTGTGGCAGCCATTATGGTTTCCAAGGGCCACAGCAGGTCCTGCTTTCTACAGTCCTCATGATAATAAAGACTTCTTTTTTTTTTGTAGAGACAGAGTCTCACTTTATTGCCTTCGGTAGAGTGCCATGGAGTCACACAGCTCACAGCAACCTCCAACTCCTGGGCCTAGGCGATTCTCTTGCCTCAGTCTCCCGAGTAGCTGGGACTACAGGCGCCCACCACAACGCCCGGCTATTTTTCTGTTTTGCAGTTCAGCCAAGGCCGGGTTTGAACCTGCCACCTTCGGTATATGGGGCCAACGCCCTACTACATGAGCCACAGGCGCCGCCCAATTTTTTTTTTTTTTTTTTTTTTGCTTTGCAGTTCAGTGAGGCTGGGTTTGAACTTGCCACCTTCGGTATATGGGGCTGGCGCCCTACTCGCTGAGCCATAGGTGCCGCCCAATAATAAGGACTTCTTGACCAATTTCAACTATTCTGTGCTATAAAAGTTCTTGCCTTAGGCCAGGTGCGGTGGCTCACATAATCCCAGCAGTCTGGGAGGCTGAGGTGGGTGGATCCCTTGAGCTCAGGAGTTCCAGACCAGCCCGAGCCAGAATGAAGTACCTCCCCACCTTCCCATCTCTAAAATGTAGCCATGTGTTGTGCTGGGCGCCTGTAGTCCCAGCTACTTGGGGGGCCGAGGCAAGAGGATCACTTGAGCCCAAGAGTCTAAGGTTGCTGTGAGCTATGATGCCATAGCACTCTACGAGGGGCAAGAAAGTGAGACTCTGTCTCAAAAAAAAAAAAAAGTTCTTGCCTATGTAGATTTCCCTATGGGGATCCTTCTGAGCTCATTCTCACAGCCTCATCTTCTTGCCAACCCACCCCATCATGTTCTGGCTTTGCACTCAATGTTTCCAAGTTTCCCTTGCCTTGCTATTTGTCTTCCCAAGACCCAACACCAATTTCCCTTTGCACCATGATCTGGAGCTCAGCCCAGACCCACCCTCATTGGAGACCCAATTTCACTCTCATTCCATTGCCTCATAACTGCTGACCAACCATACCTTCCCTCAAGCCCAGACCTGACTCCCAGGCTCCTGGCCTGGGCTAGGATCCAAGGTCCTATATGCCAGAGACAGAAGGTTGGACATTTTCCCCTGCTGCTACCTCTGCTGAAACCAGAGCCTCTTGCCCTATCCTCATCTGGCCCAGAGCTGGCATTACTGGTCCCTTAGAGACAGGTGAGGGCTCATTCACAGCCAATATGACATCCTGTTTGGTTTTTTAACCTTTTCTTTTTTTAAACCTTTTTCTTTTTAAACATTTTTTATTTGCAGTTTTTGGCCGGGGCCAGGTTCGAACCCACCACCTCCGGTATATGGGGCCAGCACCCTACTTCTTTGAGCCACAGGCACCACCCAACCTTTTCTTTTTTTAATTCCAGATTAATATGAGGGTAAAAACAATTAGGTTACAATACTTGCATTTGTTAGGTAAAAAGTCTGTGTTGTAGCTGTGTCCACACCCAGGAGGTGTGCCATATGCTTTACATTGTGCCCATTAGGTGGGAATACACCAATCCCCCTCCCTCCTACCCTTTCTGCTCCTTCTTCTCTCCCCCCACTTGAATTAAATTGAATTTTTCTCTTGTGTGGGCGTGTATTAGATCATCTACTGACTTCATATTAGTATTGAGTATATTAATACTTGCTTTGACACTCTTGTGATACCTTACAAGAATGTATTTCAGGGCCAGGTGTGGTGGCTCACACCTGTAATCCTAGCACTTTGGGAGGCCAAGGTGGGTGGATTGCCTGAGTTCACAGGTTCAAGACCAGCCTGAGCAAAAACAAGATCCCATCTCTAAAAATAGCTGGGCGTTGGGTCAGGCGCCTGTAGTCCCAGCTACTCGGGAGGCTGAGATAAGAGAATCCCTTAAACCCAAGAGTTTGAGGTTGCTGTGAGCTGTGACACCATAGCACTCTATCAAGGGTGACAAAGTGAGACTCTGTCTCAAAAAAAAAAAAAGAAGAAGAAGAATTTATTTCCACTTCACCCAGATTAAACAAAAGATGTAAAGTCACCATCCATGTTTTTATGGCGAATAGTGTTCCATGGTATACATATACTACAATGTATTAATCCAGTCATGGGTTGATGGGCACTTGGGTTGATGCCACATCTTCGCGATTGTGAACTGAGCTGTGATAAACAAGCTAGTGCAAATGTCCTTATGATAAAATGATTTTTTTTTCTTCTGGGTAGATGCCTAGTAATGGGATTGCAGGATCAAATGGAAGGTCTAATTTGTGCTGTTTGTGGATTCTCCCCACTTCTTTCCAAAGAGAGTATATTAGTTTGGAGTCCCCCCAACAGTATAAAAGTGTTCCCTTCTACCCATATCTGCCCCACCATCTGCAGCTTTGGGACTTTGTGATGTGGGCTATTCTCCCTGGTGTGAGGTGATATCTCAGGGTGATTTTGATTTGCATTTCTCTGATGATTAGGGATAATGAGCATTTTTTTCATGTTTGTTAGCCATTCCTGTCTTCCTCGGAGTTCCTCCGTTCATGTCTCTTGCCCAGTGATAGACAGGATCGTTTGCTCTTTTTTTTGTTCTCATTTGAGTTTTCTATAGATCCTAGTTATCAAGCCTTGTCAGATTTGTAACATGCAAATATCTTTCCCCATTTTGAAGGTTGTCTTTTTGCTTTAATTGTTGTGCCCTTAGTTGTGCAGAAACTTTTCAGCTTAATTAAGTCCCATTTATTTATTTGTGTTATTGTTGCTTGTTTTTTAACCTTTGAAAAAGAAATTAAGAGCAGCCAGTGCCCAGTGTCTACACCCAAGAAGAGATGCTTTGCTAAAAAAGACTAAGTTAGCCATTTGAGCAGGCTCATCTATTCATCCTGCTAAGTCCTCTTCATCATTTCTCTTAGGGCACTTCTTGGGTTTGTATTTAACCAAGTATTTCCATACTTGCCAGAGGAGCCAAAGACTACATCCAAGAAAAACTCAGATTATCACTCTTTCCTTGCACCTCCACTCCCAAACCACAACTCCCAGTCGTTTGCTAATATGTAAAATCTACGAAACCCATTAAAATTTTGAATGTAATTCCATTGTTTCTCTTTTGATGATTTAGAAAGTGTCCAGAGTATTCTGCAATGGGTGGATTTCCTTGCAAAGCTCTCCCTTCAGGCAGCCCTTGCTCTGAATCATCTCAATCATTCTCCCCCAACTCCCAAGACCCCTCCCCCTCTTTCTTCCTCTTCCACTGCCTCTTCCAACAGAAAGGATCAAGCTTCAATCCAATCATCCTCCCTCTCTGTCTTGCAAATTTCACAAGCCTCTGGTGTCAAAAGCATGCTGATGGCTTTTCTTCTCAGCCCAGTCACTGCAGCTCTAGCAGAAGGGGACAGGATCCTGAAGACCCATACTTTTGGGCTTTCCAGGGAGAAGACCAGAGAGCTCTGGTTTCAATAATGGGGGGTGGGGTGGGGGGTGTCTCAGGGTAGGATGAGTTTCCACTTGGAGCTGCCCCTAGTTTGTCCCGGATACAATATTTAAAATATCTTAAAACATGTCTTGCCTGAGTGACTTTTCCAACAAAACCCTCTTCTGTCTGCACTACATGAGAGATTTATATTCTGTTTATTAACACACCTTTGGTCCCCTGTCTTCTGAATTAATCTGTTATGCCCTGTGCTTAACATGCAATCCTGCACATTTTCCTTGCCCTCCGTTGCATAACGAAGCATCCTACCTCCACTGACAATGACTGCTGGCAAGTCCAAATCGCTGGGCGCTTTCTGGCGCCTTGGAGATGGAGGTAGGATAAAAATTCAGTTCACCCAGCCTCGTTACAATTATGATTATTACTCATACTTCGGTGCCCCACCTGCCAGGCTGGGATAGCCCAAGGAAGCAATGTTTGCTAATTCTCTAAGTATTGAGTCAGCCATGTATGACCTAAATAGTAAATATCTATTATGAACTTCACCTATAAAACAACAGCAGTAACAGCAACAACAAATGTGTATTTCCAGTGTTGATATTATTGTCGAGGTTAAGCCAGATAACCAAATTTACTGTACAGACTTCATTGTGTTGATTTTGGAATACACACACACACACACCTCATTAGTGGGAAATGACGTTCCCATTTCCAGGCCATCAAGTTCAAATTAAAATCTAAGAACTCCTGTCATTGAAAGCCCATGACTGCCCTTTTGAGGATTTTTGTAAAACTAAGCAAAGTACTTTCTAACGCAGAAATTCAGGTACAGGGCAACGGACATTTCAACTACTGGAAATCACATGAAACTATATTTCAAAAACAAATTTTTGAAAGACATGACATTTTTTCATTTGGTAACTTCTTCAGCTTCTGACACTCAGTCAGGTCCATTTCTGTGTCAGTTGTCAATTAACCAGTGTCCAGCCCTACCCCTGGATTTAAAGGTAATCAATAAACTTTCAATTGGTCATTTAAAAGAAAATTTAAGTCATTTTCTTTTTAAGTTATTATTAAAAATAAATTATTAAAAGGAAAAAAACAGTGAAGGGAAATGATGATACAAAGGGCAAGCAGAACTGTGACCTCCCTGGCCTGAGTCCCATCCCAATCCAAGTATGCAAACAGCACTTGAGACTGTTTCGCCTAGAAAAGGTGCTGCCTGCTAGGCCAGGCCTTTCCAGATTAAAAAGTGAATAAGCAGAGCACTGAATTTTTAAGACAGTGACTCTGTATGGCATTATAATGACAGAGACAGGAGGGTCATTATGCAAAGCCATAAAGCATACAACACCAAGATGGAACCTTAATGTACACTATGGACTCTGATGTATATCGCAGGCTCATTGAGAGTAACAAAGGTACCATTCTGGCTTGGGATGTTGACAATGGGGCAGCATTTGAGAGCAGGAGGTATATGGGAAATCTCTGTATGTTCCCCTCAGCTTTGCTTTGAACTTGAAATTATCCTAAATATCAAAATCTATTGGATTAAAAAAAAAAAAGCAAGGTGCTGGTACTTGTGCCTCAGTTATAAAACACCTTACCCAGGCTTCCACAGCCCCATAATACTCCTCCTCCATGGACAGCTCATCAGATAACCTGATTAAAAGGATGGTGAAGCGGAAGCCTATAGCTCAATGGGTAGGGCACCAGCCACGTACACCCAGGCTTGCGGGTTCAAACCCAGCCTGGGCCAGCTAAACAACAATGACAACGCCAAAAAAAAAAGTAGCCAGGCATTGTGGCAGGCACCTGTAGTCCAGCTACTTGGGAGGCTCAGGCAAGAGAATCACTTAAGCCTAAGAGTTGGAGATTGCTGTGAGCTGTGACGCCACAAACTCTGCCAAGGGCAACATAGTGAGACTCTCTTTCTCTTTCTAAAATAAATAAATAACCTAAGAAAACAAAAGAAGGATGGTGAGGACATTAAAATACAACACACAAAAACCAAATGTTTAACTTCTGAGCTTATGGGTTTTAAGGAAATTTGGGTAATAGATTCCAAATTCCTATTGAATTTCCATCCAGGAAAATATAGCTGGGCCTCATTCTTGCTATTGACCTTACTTGTCTCAAACTACCCAGAGCAGGTGCTTCCACAGTGGCTGGCTGGTGGCTTCCCACAGGGCACAGCCCCACCCCCGAGCCCCACCCCCAACCCTCACCGCCTTTTCTGCTGCAAAAGCTGGAGGCTGAAAATGCCAAAACTGGCCTCTCAGGCTGCTTTAGAGTTGGAGGATGGGTATGTAGCCTGAGCCTGGCCAATGGGACCTACAGGGGAACTTTTGGGAAAGATTTTCCCCTAATGCAGGGAGACTTGTGAGAGGAAACGCCTCTCTAGGCTAGATGTGGGCACATCTACCGTGCCTGCAACTGCCCAGCCTTCTTTTGGCCATGAGGAGGGAGGCTGCTGACCAGCTGAGTGTGGCCGAATGCAAAGATGCCACTCTGCCTTTGAACTGCTGATTATGTGAAGTCATCAATATCCTTATTGCGTAAGCTGGTGGCATTCAAATTCCTGATCTCAGGGCCTCTTTAAGCTCTTAAAAATTGTTGAAGGCCCCAAGAAGGTTTTGTTTATGCAGGTTAAAACAACGTGTTGTTAGGAAAAACTGTTGATATTTTCTTTTCTTCCTGTTTTTGAGGCAGAGTTTCACTTTGTCTCCCTGGATAGAGTGCCTTGGTGTCATAGTTCACAGCAACCTCAAACGTCTGGGCTGAGCAGTGCACTTGCCTCAGCCTCCCGAGTAGCTGAGATTACAGGTGCCTCCCACAACACCGGCTATTTTGTTTATATTTTCTAAAGGAAAAAAATTAGTATGGTGGTCATTTTAAAAGTGTGGTCATTTTCCCTTTTGACAAATCTCTTTAAAGTCTGAAATTAACAGGAGGGAGCTAGAATCTCCTATTTGCTTCTGATACCATACACCACACAGCCACTGGAACATACCAGTTCACACTTGTAATAGGAGGTGATCTTGGCATTACATGAAAGTACTTTAACCTCGTGGAAAAGGTCTTGGGGAGCACTAGAGATTCCCCGATCACACTTTTGAGAACTGATAGCCTAAGCTACTCTTAATTGGGCATCTACTACCTGGAGCAAAAACCTAAACAACCTGATACACTACCTGAGTGGCCGTCCATTGGTGTGCCTGTTCCTGCCCCCGGGGAACAACTTTTCTTCCAGATTTTTGCATGACTCCTTCTCACTGCATTAAAAATTTTACTTCTGATGGGCATAGTGGCTCATGCCTGTAATCTGAGCACTCTGGGAGACCAAGGTGGGTGAATTGCCTGAGCTCAGGAATTCAAGACTAGCCTAAGGAAGATCAAGACTCCATCTCTACTAAAAACAGAAAAACTAGATGGGAGTTGGGGCAGTACCTATAGTCCCAGCTACTCTGGAGTTTGAGACAGGAGGATCACTTGTGCCCAAGAGTTTGAGATTGCTGTAAGCTATGACACCACAGCACTCTATCCAGCACTCTATCCAAAAAAAAACAAAGTTAAAATACAGGCACAATGAAATATGCCTATAGTTACAGCTACATGGGAGGCTGAAGTGGGAAGATCGCTTGAGGCCAGGAGTTTAATATTAGACTGGGCAACATAGTAAGACCTTGTCTCTAAAAAAATAAAATAAAAATCACCTAGCGTGGTGGCTCACACTTGGGAGGCCGAGGCAGGTAGATTGCCTGAGCTCACAGGTTTGAGACCAGCCTCCAGAGCGAGATCTCATCTCTAAAGAATAGCTGGGCGTTGTGATGGGTGCCTGTAGTCCCAGTTATTTGGGAGGCTGAGGCAAGAGGATTGCTTGAACCCAAGAGTTTGAGGTTGCTGTGAGCTAGGACACCATGACACTCTACCAAGGGTGACAAAGTAAGACTGTCTCAAAAAAAAAAAAAAAAGAAAGAAAGAAAAGGCAGCGCCTGTAGCTCAGTGGTTAGAGCACCACATACACCAGAGCTGGCAGGTTCGAACCCGGCCTAGGCCAGCTAAAGCAACACTGACAACTACAACAACAACAACAACAAATCAATACTAAGTTTTGGTTAGGCTTGGGTGGCTGATCCCTGTAATCCTAGCACTCTGGAAAGCAAAGATAGGTGGATTGCTTGAGTTTAGGAGTTTGAGACCAGCCTGAGCAAGAGCAAGACCTCATCTCTACTAAAATAGAAAAACTAGCTGGGTGTTGTGGCAGGCACCTATAGTCCCAACTACTAGAGAGACTAAGGCAAGAGGATCTCTTGAGCCTAAGAGTTTAAGGTTGCTGCGAGGTATAATGATGTCAGGGTACTCTACCCAGAGCAATAGAGTGACTCTGGCTTAAAAAAAAGGCAGGCAGGGCCTGGTGCAGTGGTTCACACCTGCAATCCTAGCACTCTGGCAGGCAAAGATGGGTAGATTGCTTGAGTTCAGGAGTTTGAGATCAGCCTGAGCAAGAATGAGAAAAATAGAATATTTTCTACCAAAAATAGAAAAACTACCTGGGTGTTGTCATGAGTGCCAGTATTCCCAGCTACTTGGGAGGCTGAGGTAGGAGAATCTTTTGAGCCCAAGAGTTTGAGGTTGCTGTGAGCTAAGCTGCTATGGCAGTCTACCCAGGGCAACCAAGGGAGACTCCATTTAAACACTAAAAAATAAAATAAAATAAAATGCTAAGTTTTATGTTTTGTATGTTTTATCACAATTTTTTAAAAGTGGGTTCAGCACCCGTAGCACAGTGGTTACGGCTCCAGCCACATACACAGAGGGTAGCAGGTTTGAACCAGCCTGGGCCTGCTAAACAACAATGACAACTGCAACAAAAAATAGCCAGGTGTTGTGGCGGGCACCTGTAGTCCCAGCTACGTGGGAGGCTGAAGCAAAAGAATTGCTTAAGCCCAAGAGTTTGAGATTGCTGTGAGCTGTGATGCCACAGCACTCTACCTACCCAGGGCAACACAATGAGACTCTGTCTCAAAAAAAAGAATGTCATTTGCAAACCTTGACACTTTAGTCATTACAAGTAACAGATCACCTGTGATATAGCTCACAATCAGGAGGCTACACAACTACTAAGAAAATACATTATTTTCAAAATCAAGAAACCTCCAGTCTGATGATCAGATTCATTTGCAAAAATTTTCATTCATAATCATTTATTCTTCTTTACAACTGAGTCAGTGAGAGTCAGTGAGGGAGGGATAGATCATGCATTTTCATGAAAGTAAGGGGACAAACAGTACAGCTCCGATGCACTGAGCTGTTTCTTACTATCAAAAATAAATCTGCAGGTTGAGCCTCACCACACACACACACACACACACACACACAGTATCAGGAAACAGCCTGTCCATTTTGGCTGCAGAGGCAGGGATTTTGGTTTCCTTGGCTTCTGAGCTGTTCTTGGAGCAGGGCCATCTAGGGAAACTGAGCAAGTACATGGGTCCATCAAACTTGGGCTGGATCCATCAAGGACACAAAAAACAGACTATCCAGCCCTCTCCCCAAGTGGAGCAGACAAAAGTGCCGTTGATGTTGAAGCTGTGGAAAGCTTCAGAAGGCCCCGTGGGAGGAAGCTTGGCATGAGCAAGCAAACAGCTTGGACTGACCCTGGAAGGGAACACCAGGCTGGGGGAGGATCCAGGCCTCTGCTCACGCTCTGACTGCTTACACCCCTCGCCCTCTCTGTATGTGAAGGAGAAAAATGGCCTGCCTGGTAGATTTCCCCAGAGACTGAGAAATTTTCTCAAAAAGATGCCACCCATGGAAAAACTGCTCACGATATAATGTTAAGTGGAAAAGTCAAGATAAAAAACGTATCTATCTATCTAATCTCACCTATGGTAAAAAAACAAACAAAAAAAAACAACTAAGCATGTACTGAAAAGCAAGACCAAAGGAAACACATTACATACAATTATTATCAGCAATGATTTCTGGGTGGTTGGATAACAGGTAATTTTTCTTTTCTTTTTTTTTTTTTTTGTGAGACAGAGTCTCACTTTGTTGTCCTCAGTAGAGTTCTGTGGCATCACAGCTCACAGCAACCTCCAGCTCTTAGGCTTGGGCTATTCTCTTGCCTCAGCCTCTCCAGTACCTGGGACTACAGGCACCCGCCACAATGCCCAGCTATTTTTGTTGCAGTTGCCACTGCTGTGTTAGCTGGCTGGGGCTGGGTTCAAACCCATCACCCTTAGTATATGGCCAGAGCCCTACCCACTGAGCCATAGGCACCACCCAGGTAATTTTTTACTTCTACTTTCCTTTTTTTTTTTTTTTTTTTTGGTGTTTTACAATTTTACTACATCTAATATTTGGTCATCACAAACTCATTTTAAAATAATGGACACCACCCCAAACTCCACCAAGCCAGCAGCCCCTCAGCATGGGGGAAGGTGTGGGCCATGGAAAATCGGGTGGGGAGTGCGCCTCAGAAATACTTGGCAGATGCGACGTGCTCACTGTGGAGGGGAAACGTCTGGAAGGCCAGAGAGAGTACAGCCCCTGCCTTCTCGCCTTAAAGTCTTCCTCCAAGTTACTCTGGTTTCCCTGATTATTGGCCTATTTAGCAAGAAACACAGTAGCAGATGTTATTTTTCCCAGGAAAACATCGTCCAATCTCACAGAGCAAAATAAGCTTCTTGCCTCTGTCCCGTTACCCCACATCCCACACCTGATATGCAGAGAGACTTTTGTGTTTACTTTCCACGAAGGGCTTCCCAGTGGCACCGATCTCTCGTATCTTGACACCTGTGAGGGTGTGGCCTACAGCTCCTGGGTTCCTGGGGGGCTGCCGCTCTCTGGCCTCACACTGCTTCTGCTCCCCTGAAACCCTCCCTCTGCCTCCTCAGCCATGCTGCAGATAATGACATAGCCAGAGTTTGTCCTTTGGAAACATTTGGCATGTTCCTTGGAAGGAAAAAGTTAGCTCATCCCAAGAAAGAGAAGAGAGTTAAGGGCAGTGCAATCATCTCTGGATTGCAGAGGACTCTATTTCTTGGACTTTAAAAAAAAAAGTATCGTTAGATTTTTGTGGCCCCTAATTTTCCAAAGAATTAATTTTCTTCCCATAAATACTATGGGTGGAGCTGTATCACGGGCACCTCAGAAGACGAAAATCATGCCCCCTTCATAGGTGGGTTTCGGGTTGCTTTCTGGGAGTTGGGTGGGCTGGATGGAGGCTTAGTGAAGCCGTGAGAATGATCCAGTGGGGGATGAGTTGATCCGGTTAAGCCTGAAGCTAAGGGATGCTGGAAATGGGCCCCAGCTGGGCTGGAGGGAGGATACGCAGGCCAGCCAGGAAGGCCCCAGCTGCGGCGGCTTTGCTGGCTGCCTCCTGTTCCCACACAGGCACCGGGACTAGCCTGTGTCACTGTGTCCCCTCCTGCTCAGTTGGGTGGGCAGAGAGCTGTCTGTTGCGACGAGGGAAGCTCCCTCCTGTCCGGGAGTTCACGGACGCGACGCAGCTCCCTCTTTCTACCTCTCCCCTCCTCCTCCACCCGCTTGGCTCCCTCGAGTCACAGAGGAAAATTCTCTGCAGCCCTGCACGCCCTTCCCGGGGCTGACGCTAGACGACCTGCCCCACGGCCACCTGGGCCACTGGCCACCACGGAAGGGCGACAGCAGCTGTTTGCGGTTGCCTCTGGGAGATCAAGGAGCGTGCCCAGCTCCGGTCTGGGCCTCTCCCCAGAGCACAGGAGCTGGGGCTGGAAGAGGGCTCCGCGGCCCTCCGGCCTAGGGCGCCCCCGTCCCGGCGCGCCCGGAGCCCTGCGAAGGGGACCGGCCGGGGCTGTGGACACGCCGCCCCCTAGTGGCCACGGAGGGCCACGCCGACCTCTGCAGGGAGCCGGGTCTGCTGGAGCTTTTCTTAAACAACACAACCAGACAAAAAAGTTTCGTAAGAGACACGAAATGTTGGAAAGAGCGCTTAGCTCCCTCTTTTCCTTCTCTTTTCCATACGTGGAGGAGGGGAGCGGAAGGAGACAGGAAGGGAGAAAGAAGCAAGATGGGACGGGTGCCGAGGCCTGGGGGCACTTGACCCTGCCTGATTAGCGTGAGGCAGTTAAACGCCCCTCCAGAACCCTGAGACCATCATTTCTTTTTTTCTTTTCTTTTTTTTTTTTTTTAGAAATGGTCCCTATTTATTTATTTTATTTTATTTTTTTGAGACAGAGCCTCAAGCTGTCACCCTGGATAGAGTGCTGTGTCATCACAGCTCACAGCAACCTCCAATTCCTGGGCTCAAGCAAGTCTCCGCCTCCCAAGTAGCTGGGACCACAGGCACCTGCCACAATGCCCGGCCAGTTTTTGGTTGCAGCCGTCATTGTTGTTTGGCGGCCTGGGCTGGATTCGAACCCGCCAGCTCAGGTGTACGTGGCCGGCACCTTAGCCCGTTGAGCCACAGGTGCCAAGCCGAGACCATCATTTCTTGTCCACCTCAAGCCTCCTTCAGCAAACCAGCGAGGAACCCTGCCTGGTAACTATACCAAGTATCTTACTAGAATAGATAAATGTATGTAATCCTTATTTACAGAACAACGACAAGAACAACGACTAGGCAGCCGTGGTATCACTATCCCACGTTACAAATGAGGAATCTGGAGCACAACCCACGAGACGTCGGACCTGGGAACCGCAGAGCCACTAAGCAAGAGGGGGCTGTGCAGGGTGTGGCTGCAGAACCGCTCCCTGCTGCCTCTGGAGGGCCCAGGAAATTCTGAGAGGTGAGTTGAAGGTTCTTGCGAGGGAAGAAAGATGCGGTGCGGTAGCAGCGGGGATGTGCACAGGGGGGGATGTGGGATGAGTTGTGGAGCATGGACCATGGAGAGAACTCGCTAAGGGAGAGGATGAGGACAGGAGATGACAGGAGCGACTGTGGTGGAGTCAGGGCCTGACCTGTGGAAGGCCGGGGAGAAGAGGGGGGCGCGGGAAGTGTCAAGGGGCCTTTTGGATGGAGATGTTAAGTTACACTCGTCTCTTAGACATCCAAGCAGAAATGAGTGGAGAGTCGGAGTCTGAGTTCCAGAGGAAGGCAAGGGCAGAAGATAGACCAGCGAGGGATGTGTCTAAAGCCGTGGGACTGGATGAGGTGACCTAGGGAGAGGGCGCAGATGGGAAAGAGAGGAGGCAGAGGAGAGATCCCGGCACCCTGGCTAAAGCGGGAGCAGCCATTGAGGTAAGGAGCGGAGGCCCCTCTGGGGCAGAAGCCTGGAGAAGGACATGTAGTAAGTAGACAGCTGTTCACTGACCGCATGCTGCTGGGAGACAAGGAAGATGGGGCCAGGACCCCTGAGCACTGGCTGTGACAGGTGGAGGGCATCACGGCAGAGGGACAGTTGGGGTGAGAGCCAATTGCAGTGCCCCGAGGAGAGAACAGGGAGGGGTGATCACAGGCCCAGCCAGTCTGCCTGGAGGAAATGCCTGTGGCAAAGTCTCTGCCACTGCTTTTTCCTATAGAGACAGAGTTTCACCCTACGGCCCTCTGTAGAGACAGAGTTTCACTCTATGGCCTTCGGTAGAGTGCTGTGGCGTCACACAGCTCACAGCAACCTCCAACTCCTGGGCTTAAGTGACTCTCCTGACTCAGCCTCCCAAGCAGCTGGGACTACAGGTGCCCGCCACAACGCCCGGCTATTTTTTTTGTTGCAGCTTGGCCGGGGCTGGGCTTGAACCTGCCACCCTCGGTATATTGGACTGGTGCCCCACCGACTGAGCCATAGGCGCCGACCTCTGCCACTTCTTGGATCCCTTTATGTTCTATAACTCTCTGATCCAAAGAAGTAGGGAGCAGGCCTGCATTTCTATGGGCCATGCATGTTTTACAATCCCAAGATCTCAGTATTCAATTGATCACTAGGAAGATTTACAGATGGCTTAATTTAAAGTCAGTATAATCATGTGGAAAATACCAACTGCTTTAGCCTGGATTCCCCAGGAAGCACAGCCTGAGGCAAAGGCTTACACTCTACTAATTTATTAGGGAGTGCGGTTTCAGGGAGCAGGAGCTGGGGACTGAGGGGGAGAGGCCACAAAGGAGGATGACACATTATTAAACGGGGCGCTGCTAAATCTGGCTGATTGCTGTCTCCTGGGGGACTGTCCTCTAAGAAGTCATATAACCTATATCACAGAATAGTCAGTCTCCTGGGGAGAAAGGGGGAAGAAGCAATCTTTCATACCCCTTCCAAGGTAGGCCAAGGATTCTCCTTATGGGAGGTTAGGGGTTGTTAACTGCCCCTCCCCCACCACTTGCAGTTGCACAAGTTTGAGTGGGAGCCAAGCTGGGGTCCTGCTGTGACCTGTGTCAATAAGGAAACCCCAGGGCAGAAGGGAAGTGGCGGCAAACCCAGAGAAAGACGTGGTGTGGCCACGCCAGCTTGGAGTCGTTTGGAGTCTACGCAGAAATGATCACGGCATTGGTGGTTGAGGAAAGTGACAGGGGAGGCTGAGAAGACCTGAAGTGATGACTCCGATGTGTCATCTGAGTAACAGAACTGTCACTCTACAGAATGCAATAGGCAGACATGTCAGCAAGAACCTTATGTCTTTAAGAGAACAACTCGGTATGTGTTCAAGGATGTTTACAGCAGCTCTGTTTGTAAAGGAAAAGACAAAACCACACCAGGAACAATGGGAAATGGGCACTGGTTAATGAGCGATGGTATTTAATACAATAAGGAGTTTAGTCTTCAGTAGAAAGAAGGATGGGGGGTGGGAGGGAGGAATAGGAAGGAGGGATTGTAAAGAGACACCAGAAACGTTTAGGGGTGACAGATGAGTTCTTTGTTGATATTGGGGAGAGGTTCATGGGTTTATACATTTGAAAAAGCTTATCAAAGCGGACACTTTTTTTTCTTTAATTTTTTTTTTTGAGACAGAGCCTGAGCTGTTACCCTGGATAGAGTGCGATGGCATCACAGCTCACAGCAACCTCAAATTCCCGCCTCCCAAGTAGCTGGGACTACAGGCGCCCACCACAACGCCTGGCCATTTTTTGGTTGCAGCCATCATTGTTGTTTGGCGGGCCCAGGCTGGATTCGAACCCTCCAGCTCAGGTGTATGTGGCTGGTGCCTTAGCCCGTTGAGCGACAGGTGCTGAGCCAAGACCAGCTCCTTTTGTGTGAGGTGCCCTCATGCGCAACCAGTGTAAGTTTTCATCACCCCCATGGGACTGAGCTGGAAACTGAGGCTGTCCCTGGACAGGGCATGGTCACACAGTTAGGTATCCAAGCCACAAAGCCCCCGCCCTTGTCCTTATCTGCCTCCCACTCCCCTCTGCCCTTGTCCTCATCTGCCTCTTGCTCCTCTCTGTAGGGTTAGGGAAGAGGCCCTTTTTCAGCGCCGGGAGGGAAGAAGAGAGAAAGGAAAGTGGTCAGAGGTTCTGGCCACCCGAGATGGTGCAACCTGGCCCAGCCTGTTGAGGGCAGGTAGCCCTGCCTGGCAGGCCCAGGCAGCTCTGCATGTACCCAGGTGCCTAGGAAGTTGGGAGCAATTGGAGATGAACTTCACTCCACCTTATCATAGCCATTCATAGTGGAAGCCAGATCTGAAGTTTCTAGAACAATGTTGCTCAAAGTGGAACAAGCAGAAGCCTCAGAGCCCCCATCCTCCCAGGCCTGGCATCCTCTACTAGAGATGGGATCACCTTGCCATCGAACCAAAATCAGTTCCCAAAAATCTTTTTTTTTTTTTTTGAGACAGAGTCATACTTTGTTGCCCTCAGTATAGTGCTGTGGAGTCATAGCTCATAGCAACCTCAAACTCTTAGGCTCAAATGATTCTCTTGCCTCAGCCTCCAGAGTAGCACAGGTGTTTGCCACAACACACAGCTATTTTTAGAGACAGGGTCTTGCTCTTGCTCAGGCTGGTCTTGAAGTCATTAGCTCAGGCAATCCTACCTGCCTTGGCCTCCTAGAGTGCTAGGATTAAAGGTGTGAGCCACTGCCTTCGGCCTCCAAAAACCACTTTGAAGAATTCTACAAAATTCTTTCCTGTGTTGGAGATCAACCATCCATATCAGCATGTAAAGGCTCTGAGGAGTCCTGCAGGAAAGAACTCTTGTTTAATCCAGACTTTCCCATAATTTATTTAACCATGAACTCCATTTTTTCCCATGAAATATGTATTAGAATCTGTGGCAGATTAAACATGGCCACAAATTGCTTGAATGACTATCATTGAGAGGTGGGGTCTATGCCTTGTGCCTTCCATTTGAATGAGCTGCATGCTGCTTTGACAGGTGGAGGTAACATGGTGAGAGTTCCAGGGGTGGCCTTTAACTGGCCTGATGGCTTCACTCCTGCCTGTTGGAGCTCTGAGCTGTAACGTAAGAAATCTGGGCTATGCTGCTGGGGGTCCGTATGAGGCACCAAGATGAGCTCCAGTCCTTCAGGTGATTTGAACCCTGGCTGCTCTCTGGTTGTATGAGAGATGGATCACCCTGCTGAGCCCTGTCAGCCCCAGAATCACAAGACAGTCTTGGGGATTTTTTGTTTTGTTTTGTTTATTGTTTGTTTTTTTGCCATCAACTTGATTTTAAAATGATTGTTTTAAGCCACTGTGTTTGGGCTGGCTTGTCACATGGCAGCAGATAACTGCTGTTCAGCGTGTGCCCTCTGCCTGCAGTGTCCTTCTGCACCTGGGAAGACCATTCTAGACTCAGCTCGTAGGAGGCCTCCACTTTGAAGCCCTTTTTAATAACCATCGAGGCAGCTGCAGTGTCTCGAGGCTGAGATCTGGCTGAGCTCACACTTACCAGCTGAATGGAATCAGACAAGTATTTACCTCTTTGGGTCTCAGTTCCCTAAACCGTAAAGTAGGGACAATAATGATAACTACCGCATGAGGTTGCTGTGCAGACTAAATGGGATACTAGGGTAAAGCCTACGGCAGGCACTGAGTTGGTGGCCTTATCAGCTGCTCAGTGCTTCCATCAGCACATGGCCCAGAGCTGGGAGTTGGTCACTTGCACCTGGACTCCCCCAAGACGAGGCACCCACTCCCAAGAGAGTGAATCTCCAGTCATTGCACCCAAGAGCAGCTTTTCTTGGGTGTGGGCACTGGTGCTCAAGAGAAGTTTAATGGAAAATGAAAGCTTCCTCTGCAATTAGGGAACCAAGCCCCTTATTTTTGCTGAGGCCCAGAGATGTGGAGGACCTGGCTCAAGGTCACATAGCTAGTTCTGGAACAGGCTTCTAGGCCTCAGCTCCCCTCCGGGTACCTTTCCTGACACAGAGGTCCCTGAGTCTTAGGGACAGGTCCCGTCTGACCCCACTAATCTCTCTTATGCCTTTCCTGCCCCTAGTGCTGCCTGAGATGCAAGCTCCACTTCAGCTTGAGCTCTGGTTCTACTCTGAGACCCATTCCATACCGACAGTGCGGCTGGGCTGAGGGTGCTCCCCTGCCTCCCCCTTCTCTCCTTTCTCCCCATGAATGCGACCAGCCAAGGAATGTGGACTGGACACCTGTGGTGTGCCAGCCAGAGATGCAAACCATCCTGTCAACCCCAGAAGGCTGTATGGCAACTCCAAACCAGCAAGCAGGGAGAAGTTCAGGCTGTTGTCAAAATACCCAGCCTGCAAGGGCAAAGGCGTGAGAGAACCTGGGCTATGGAGCCCCGGAGCCCTAACCCTTCCTCTCTCCAGCTGGGGGACCCGGGGTATGTTGCCTAAACTCTCAGCCTCACCTTCCCCATCTGTAAAATGGGAGTAAGAACACTCCCACCAGGGGTGCAGTCAAGCACGTAGAGCCCAGCAAAGGAAATGGGGGAGACAACTGGCAAAGTCCTAGAGAGACAGGGCTGCCCGGGGCATCTGGACCAACCCCCTCCAAGACGGCAGTCACTCTCCAGCACGATTCCTGCTCATTCTTCCTGTCAGTTCCTAGGATGCTGTGGGTTCTAAACACACTTAGGGGTCCTGGGGCTCTGAGGAGATGGGGCACAGAGTCTAGAACCTTTGGGAAGGGCTGCAGGGTTCTGAAGAAATCCTTCCCACAGAGGACTAGGCAGGCCTCTGACATGAAACACCGGTCCACGGAAAGGATGAGTCTGTGTTTCTTGTGCAGGGAAGGGTGTGTGTGTGCATGTGTGTAGCATGTGCTCCCCTAGTGTGTGGGCTGGGGACAAGGAGGGGGTGGCCCTGAAGCCTGAGGATCCAGATTGAGAGGAACAGTACAGATTAGAGCTGGAAGCAGCGGACAGAACCAGCCTGGCACAGGCCTGGAGCACAGGTTTAAAGGGGCCGCTGACATTATAAATGGCCACCATCCCAGTGACTCCCTGGTCCTCCCACCAGCCCTTCTGGGCTTCTACTACAGCCAGTAACTGGCTTCTGGGAGGGAGGGGTCGGGCAAGGAGGAGTCAGTGTTTGTCAGAAGGGCTATTTGGGGATAGAGTTTACATATGAAATGAAACACTTGGTTTGGAGTTGCAGGAGCAGGGAGGGGAAATCAAGAGGCCCTCCCAGCTGACGAACCTGAGGACATGCTGCCTGAGGATTTCTTCATTTTTAACAAACAAGCCCCCACCCTCTTGAGCTGTATCAGGCCTAGAAATGGCTTAAGGGACGCTGGCAGGGGTCTGGGCAAGCTACCCTGCCTCTATCTGCCCTCTCTGGGACTCAGTCCCCCCCACCCGCCCCCCCAGAGGAGAGAAGGATGAGGAGGAGAGACAAAGGGAGCATTTCCAGTCCCCCCACCTGAAGCCCACGACCAGTTCCTAGTCAGGCACTGAGCCAGGTGCTGAGCCCAGCTCAGAATACCTGCCTTAATGAGGAGAGTCTGTGAGCTTGCTGAATGGCTGGCGACACCCCTTCCCTTCTGTGTTCACCAGACCTTTCCCCCCTCAGCATCTCCCAGTTCCCATCTGTGAAGTGAAAGGGCTGGATTGTCAGGTGCTGCGATAGCCCCATTGCACAGATGGGAGACCCGAGGCTCAGAGGTGTGCAGGGACTTCTTGCTCAGGGCCAAACGGCCAGGATCACCCCCCCCCCCCACACACACACACACAAGGCTTAGGACTCAACTCTGTCTCATTCCACACCCTGAGCTCTTAACTTTGCCTGCTCTGCCGGCCTGTGATTGATTGATGACTTGCCGATTGATTACCCGATTGGCTGACTACCTGCCCCGTTGCTCCTCCTGGCCGGTCTTCCAGCGAGCCCCCTCCCTCTCCGACCTCCCAGTCCACCAGCGGGTGCCCGGACTCGCAGGCGAGGAGGGGGCGGGGCAGGGGCGGGGCTCCCGCCGCTCGTGCCCCGCCCGCTGAGCCGGCTGTTGCCTGGGAAACGCCCCCTCCCCCTCAAAGCCTCCGGGGGGCTGATACTACCTCCGGCCCGACCCTCTGGCAGGAGCCGGGGTCTTTGGATGGGAGAGACAGGGGAAGGAGGAGACAGGGATGGAGAAATGAGAGGGAGAGAGAGCGAGCGAGCGAGAGAAACGTACCGAGAGAGACACAAAAGTCGCCCGGGCCCGCTCCCCAAAGAGGAGACGGAGATAGAGACGCACGCACGAGGTAGAGACCGGGCGGGAGGCACAGGCCGCCTAGAGAGACCCAGACGGACAAAGGAAGCTGGAGACGTGGAGGCACAAAAACACTTCCTATCCATCACGCGGGGACCGAGTGGACGAAAGGAACAGAGACAGACAGGCAGGCACGGAGCGCTGTGCAGATATGCAGGGGTAGAGAAGGGCAGTGGGGAGAGCAGGAGGGCAAGGCGGGAGCAAGGCCCGCACCCCCGGGGTCCCGAGAGAAGAGCCGAGGGCCAACAAGGGGAAGCGCGGAGGGGCGAACTTGTAGAAAGAAATATTTACAAACCGAGAGTTTCTCAATTCTTTGTGCATTTCCGTAGTAAATTATTCACCTGTGTATCCCCTGTTTGCTTAGGGAGCGGCTAAGGCCGGTGCTCCCCTCTGTGCTCCCTCTTCCCCATCTTCCTCTCCTCCCTCCCCTCCGCCTCCTGTTCCTCCCCCTTCATCCTCCTCTACCTCCCTGTCCCCCACCTCCTCCTCAGGTCAGAAGCAACGAAGAGGGGCTGCCCGTTGTCGCCTCTGGGTGACCGGCTGCCATACTCTGGATTTCTTCCCTTCATTAAATAAGAATAATCATATAAGCCAGCAAGGCTAAGATGTAAAAAACGCTGTCGTCGCTGGCAGTCTGGCACCCCCAACCGGGACCTCAGAAATCTTCCTCCAGAGGATGTGGGTCCTGGGACGCTGGGGTTGTGGGAGAAGGTGAGGGCTGAGCTAGGAGAGCGCTGTGGTCCCAGGAGGGCCTGGGCTGAAGCCTGAGGTGACACCTGCCTACCCTGGGGCCCACAGCTCACTGCACCTCAATTTCCCCATCTGTGGATAGGGCCAGGGGCTAACTTCCTGCTCTCCAGGGTCAAACCAGCCGTTTGGGGGTCTGCTCCAGAGTCTGGGAGGTTTCAAGGCCCTTCTGCTAGGCATAAAAGGGAAACTGAGGAAGACACTATAAAGATATGATGTGAATTCCTAACATTGGGGCAAGGAGTGGGAAAAGCATACCCACCCCAAGTCACAACATGTCACGTCGAGAGGTCACACCCACTGTCAGTCTGTGGCTCCATTTCTCAGAGCCTCAGTTTTCTTATCTGCAAACTGGGCCTGCTGATGCCTCCCTCCCCTTCACCAAGGACAAGGGTCTGCCCCCTGCAAACTGCTGTGCCCCTGTACACGTGAGGGATTTGGTCCCTGCTCTGCTTTTTTTTTTTTTTTTGAGACAGAGTCTTGCTTTGTCACCCTCAGTAGAGTGCTATGGCATCATAGCTCACAGCAACCTCAAACTCTTAGCCTCAAGTGATTCTCTTGCCTCAGCCTCCCAAGTAGCTGGGACTACAGGCGCCCACCACAGGGCCCAGCTATTTAATTTTTTTTTTTTTTTACAGTTTCTGGCTGGGGCTGGGTTTGAACCTACCACCTCCAGCATATAGGGTCGGTGCCCTACCCCTTTGAGCCACAGGCACCGCCCTATACACACACACACACACACACATATTTATTTATTTATTTTTATTATTATTTTTTTTTTTCAGTTTCTGGCCGGGGCTGGGTTGAACCCGCCTACTCCTTTGAGCCACAGGTGCCGCCCTATGGGCCCAGCTATTTTTAAAGATGGGATCTCGGGTGGCGCCTGTGGCTCAAGGAGTAGGGTGCAGGCCCCATATACTGAAGGTGGCAGGTTCAAACAGCTCTGGCCAAAAACTGCAAAAAAAAATTAAAAAAAAAAAAGATGGGATCTCGCTCTTGCACAGATTGGTCTTGAACCTGTGAGCTCAGGCAGTCCAGCTGCCTCAGTCTCCCAGAGTGCTGGGATTACAGGTGTGAGCCACCACATCTGGCCCCATTGCTCCACTCTTAAGGCACCAGAAGCCACGAGCAAACCTTGGGGGATTTTCTGGGACTCTGCATCCTTTGTCCAATGCTGCAGGTGGAAAGAGACCCTCCACTGGTCTGGCCCTTCTGGATGTGGAGATCTGAGTGTCAGGTCCTGGGTTCAGGTTCTAAGCCTGCTTTTTGAACTTACCCCTGTCCCTTTCCCCTCTGGGAGTGATATTTCACACAAGGCTCTTGTCAGCGCTCATCTGTTTAGGACCCGTACTACTGTGTTGACAACAGCTAGCACTGGCGGGACTGCTGCGGGGAGCAGTGTGGGGGGCCCCACAGCCCCCGTGTCTTCCTGAACTGTTCTGACCCAGTGCCTGACTGCTGCTGCCCTGTACTGAAGCTCATCCTACCCACTTGCCCAGGGACTCTAGCCTGGGCAACATGAAGGATGCCCTCATGCCTGGTGAGAGGGTGAGCCCCCAAGGTCCCAGCCTGGCCCCGTTTAGTGGCCTCAGGACCCTCAGAAGCACCTGTCCATCTGAAGACTGCTGTTCCTTCTGTCTTGTTTTCTGTAAGCACAGTGAGAAATACGTGGAGAAAATGACTCTGCTGGATAGCTATCTACCATCAGTCCTTCTTGTGGTGCGTGACACCCTAGCTGCTTCATAGACCCCAGGGGTGATCAGGGTAGAGGACAAAGGGGGCCAGGTAGGTGGGTATTTTGTCTCTACCTTTTTCGGCATTGATCACTGGGTAACATTTATTTTGAGAAGGGAAAAAATAAGGTTGAAACGGGAAGATGGGTATGAAAAACTGTTTGAAACCCACTGTTGTAAATAGTTAGGAGCCGTTTTGGATGGAGGATTGTGGCTTCCTGAAGTCCCACTTATGTAACTCAGCTCTCAGAGGCTGCCACCCAAGGACAGGCAGGCAGAAACAAAACACAACTGCAATGTAAGGAGGGCTGGGCATTGAATTCCATCCTTAAAACAACCCCACCATAGTATGGACAAGGAAACTGGGGCTCAGAGACCTTAAGTAACTTAGCCAAGGTCACACAGCCAGTACAAGCCTCAACTAGGACACTCTCCAGTCCATCTGAATCCAAAACCCAAGCTTTTTGTCAAACTTCCCTCCCCTAAAGAAGCCACACGGTCACCTGTGTCATGGGTTCCTGTCCCCTTCCTGCTCATGTTCACTGTCAAGCCACCCCCAAGGGTTTTTTCGGACAGCGGGGAGGACTCAAAATGCTCAGGAAGAGGCTGAGAAGTCACTGAGGTACCAGGCACAGCTGCCTCTGCTGTGGGCTCTGCCACACCCTCCACACTCACCCTTCAGGAATCCTTTGCCCTCTGTACTGAGTGTGACAGCCATGTTTGCCACCGCCCATGTACGTTGTCCCCATGTGCCAGAGCCCTGCACCTCTGAGGGGCCCCAAATCAGGGTTCCGTGGGTCACAGTGCACCTGTTTGCTTTCAGCACCCTGCCTCCCCCCACCTCCACACCGGCATGGATTGGGGTCTAGGGCCACTGCCACGTTGCCCCTGAGTCACATCTCATCTTGAAAAGCAAAGCCAGTCCCTGGCCGGTCCTGATCATTGGCCAGTCCTGATTGGCAGCTCTTTCTTCCGGGCTGACAAAGGTCCTCCCAGAACTCCTGAGGCCAGAGGGCTTGATCTACTGTGCACTTTGCCAGAGAGACCAGACGCTTAGGACCACCCAGGCAGCAGAGAGAGACCAGTTTGCCTTGGCGCTAACTGAAGACACACTAGGGTGTCTGGAAGGTGGGGAATGAAAGCTGTGCAGTGCATGGAACCTTCTTTGGGAGCAGGAAGACCATCAGCATCTCATCAGTGGGTACCAAACCCTGCAAGACCTGCTCCCTAGAGCTGGAGCAGCCTCTTCCCACCTGACAGGGGTGAAGAGGGCAGGGGAGGGGAGGGGAGAGAAAGGAATGGAGACTTTCAGACCCACGCCAGTGACTCATACTCCCCACCTTCAGCAGGAAAGGTGGAGATTTTCATTACCCTAAGAGGGGCTGTTAAAAATGCTTCCCGTCTGCAGAAGGATGCCCACCCACCCACCCCGCATTAGCAGAGCAATCTCTGGTGAGGCATGTTGGTGACTTTTACCTTTTTATTTGTCATTTTCAGCATTGCTTGAAGTAATTAATTTATTTTACAATAAAGACATATTTTTATTTCAGAAAAATAGTGACATTGCCCAAAAAAGAAAGAAAATTTTAAAATCAAAGACAAAGCTGTGCAAATATGGAGATGCTCTTTCAGACAGATGAAGCAGATAGGAAAATAACAAAGGGAAAAAAGTACAGGCTCTTATGCAACTAAGAACCAGACCTGGTAGAGTCAATAGTTTCAGAAAGTGGCCAAAAGAAAGCCCCTGAGGAACACCAGTGGCTGTGGGAGGATGCCAGTCAAGAAAGAGTGCCTGAGGTTTTCAGCATGGAGCTGGGATGGCAGAACCCAGGAGGCCTGGCTGGGAACCAGAGCTCCAACGCGGCTTGCTGGGTGGCTGAGGCAAGTGGCTTGACTTTCCAGAACACCGGAATGGAGTCCGGACGGGAAGGGCAGCCCCTGTCCCTGCTTCTATTCCCCAGTGTCCCATTTAAAACCCCCTTGAGACGAGAACTCACCCTGGCCTGTGGAATTCCATCCCAGTCCATCAGCAGCAATTCTTAAAAACTCCTTGACTCCAGGAGGCCGAGGCAGGTGGATTGCCTGAGCTCACAGGTTTGAGACCAGCCTGAGCCAGAGCAACACCCAATCTCTAAAAAAAAAAAAAATAGCCAGGCATTGTGACTTGACTTGGAGGGCTGAGGCAAAAGAATCGCTTGAGCCCAAGAGTTTGAGGTTGCTGTGAGCTATGATGCCAGAGCACTCTACTGAGGGCAACAAAATGAGACTCTGTATCAAAAAAAAAAAAAAAAAAGCTCTTTGAGACCCTGGAGGCAGCATGGGCCTATCAGGTTTGTTAGGTGCACCTGCCCTTTGACCAAACAATTCCATTCTTAGGGATTTATACTGCAGAAACATTCACATGGCAATGGGAAAATGCACAAGGAAATTCATTGCATCGCTATTTATAATAGTAGAACTTTGGAAACATCCTAAACACCCACGCAGGGTGACTGATTTTATGAATGTGAAAATACTGCACAATAGAAGAGTATTCATCTGTTAAAAATCCTTGCCTGGGGCCAGCCTGGTGGCGCATAGCTATAATCCCAGTGCTTTGGGAGGCCAAGGTGGGAGGATCACTGGAGGCCAGGAGTTCAAGGGCCTGGGCAGCATAGCCAAGACCCTCTTCTCTACAAAAAGAAAAAAAGAGGCTCGGCTCCTGTGGCTCAAGCAGCTAAGGCGCCAGCTACATACACCTGAGCTGGCGGGTTCAAATCCAGCCCGGGCCCCACCAAACAACAATGACGGCTGCAACTGAAAAATAGCCGGGCGTTGTGGTGGGCACCTGTAGTCCGAACTACTTGGGAGGTGGAGGCAGGAGAATCGCTTGAGGCCAGGAGTTGGAGGTTGCTGTGAGCTGTGATGCCACAGCCTCTACCCAGGGTGACAGCTTGAGGCTCTGTCTCAAAAAAAAAAAAAAAAGAAAGAAAGAAAAAAGAAAACCTAGCTGGGCATTGGGAGGCTCGGACAGGAGGATCATTTGAGGGCAAGAGCTCAAGACTGCAGTGAGCTGTGATTGTGCCAGTTGCACTGCAGTCTGGGTGACAGAGCCTGTCTCTAAAAAAAATACCTACCTGGGCCAATAACCTCAGGATCCTTAAAGGAGAGAAAAAGAACAGTACGCTTTCATCTGTATTTGAAAAGAGGGACCTAGATACATACCCTGACTGTGAGGAGAAACTTCCGGTGCTCACCCATAACCAGTTCTCTTTCTCAGGACCTGCCACCCTTGAGGCTGTGCAAAGCCATGTGGTGAGTCCCTGGCCAAAACATTGTGAGAGGAAGTGATGTGATGCTCTTTTCTCTGCTTCAGAGACATGGAGGCACCACAAACTAGGGGCAGCCTGGATTTCTGAGCCTTGAAGAATCACCTAGGCTCACAGCAGGCTTTGCTGGACACAAAACTAACTTAGGTGCAGGGCTTACTTGTTACCACAGCGCAGCGTGGCTTTGCAGACCAATCCAGACACACACTCAGGCAAAGACAAGGCCTGGCCCAGCTCCCGAGAGGATTCTTGGAAGTTGACATTCCAGTCAGAGGACACTGAGAGGCCTTCACAAGTCCCTGGAATCTTTTAAATTGAGTCCCTTGATTCAATCTCCCTACGTTTTTCTCAATTTGTCTCCTCTGACAAGAGCGTGTATTGCTCATGTTCCTAAACCCAAAAGCCTCAGGAATCTCTGCCAGCATGAGGGTCTGCTAAGCAGAGCACCCTGAGGGCATCAGGAGGAGCCATCATTACTCCCATTTCCCCACGAGGAAACTGAGGCTCAGAGAGGGGAGATTACTTGCCCAGGAGTATCAGCATCTGTGATTCTTAACTGTTCCAATGGTAATTGCCATCTGGTATTTTTATTTCTTATAAACACAACTTAAAAGAAAAACTACTGCTGGCAGCGCCTGTGGCTCAAAGGAGTAGGGCGCTGGCCCCATATGCTGGAGGTGGTGGGTTCAAACCTGGTCTCAGCCAAAAAAAAAAAAGAAAAAGAAAGAAAGAAAAACTACTGCCAATAACTTCAAAGAAATGGGACTAAAGATTTGTTTATAATTGTGGGAAAATATACATAACATGAAATTGACCATTTTTAAGGACACCATTCAGTACATTCACGCTGTTGTGCCGCCCTCACCACCCTCCATCCACAGACTCTCTTAAATCTCACAAAACTGAAACTCTGAGCCCATGAGACCCTAATCCCCCACTAACCCATTGGCCACCATTCTACTTGCTGTCTCAATGGACTTGACTATTTAAGACACTTTATGTAAGTGGGATCACACAGTATTTTTGTCTTTTTGCAACTGGCTATTTTGGTTAGCATGGTATCAGAATCTCTTCCCTTTTAATGGCTGAATAATATTCCATCCTCCAGATGCACGGGTTTTGTTGATCCTTCATCCCTCGATGGACACGTGGTGGCCTCTGCCTTTGGCAGTTGTGGATAGCACTGCTATGAAGACGGGCACACACATATCTCTTTGAGACCTTGCTTTCAATTCTTTTGGGTCTATACCCAGAAGGAGAAATGCTAGATCATATGGTAATTCTATTTTTAATTTTTTTGAGGAACTGCCATGCTGTTTTCCACAGCGGCTGCACCATTTTACGTTCCCACCATCAGTGCTGAATTTCTCCGCATCCCCCCCCTTGATGGTTATTTTCTGGTTCTTGATGGTAGCCATCCTAATGGGTGGGAGGGGTTAGCTGGTCATTTGCATTTCCCTAATGATTAGTGAGGGGATAAGGATTTTTTAAATGCCACTGGTGAGTCTGCAGCAGTGTAACCACTTGGGCCTGTTTGAACAGGAGGAAACTGGGTCAGGGTGCTGTCCCACTCCTGGGGATGTGGCAGCCACATTTCAAAGTCCTTGACTCCCAAACAAGCAAGTGGGGCTGTGTTCCTATGGCTGCAATGTGACCTGTGCCCCAGTGAACAGGCTGGGGGTGGAGCCCCCACCAGCTGGGGTCCCAACTTCTCTAGAACCTCAGCCTCTGGTGTTGCAACCCTTACTTCCCGTGGCGGGCCTGAGCAGGAACTGAGCTAGGCTTTTCCAGCTCCAGCTGACCCTGTGACCTAGAGTCCCCACCCTGGCCTGGAATGCAAAGCAGAGAGGAGGCAGCACCACAGAGGGGCAGGAGGGGGTCATCCACATGTCCCTTGGCTGCCACTGCCGGGCACAGGGAAACTTTGTGTACCAGACATGACAAAGAGACCAGGGACTCTGGAGCTCATTTCTGACATGTGTCAGCCGCGTGTCCTTGGATAGGTCATCTTCCTCCGACTAGGCCTTACTTTTATCTGTGAAATGGCTGACATGGTGCTCGTTCTCACTCACTAAATGCTTCTGACAATTCTCAACACTATCATCATCCTCATTATCACCTACATCCACAAGGATGGCCACGTCACGCCTGTGTCACACTGTCCGTGTCTCACCACTGCTGACAGGAGACAGCCCACCTCATTTTCACAGGTGCTCCTGGACTGACCCCTGCTGACATCTCCAACCTCCTCTTCCTCTCACTCATCAGGCTGCCCTCCTGCTGATCAACACCTCAAACTCCCTCCTGCCACAGGCCCTTTGCACATGCCGTTTCCCCTGTCTGGACCCTGCTTCCCCCACCCAATCCTGCTCTCATCCCTTCAACACTTGACTTGTAATAGGTTGCTCTCTCACCTCAAACATGACTCTTTCAGGGAAGTCTTTCCGGACATCCTCCTCTCCCCCTCAATCCCTATCTGGGTGGAAGCCTCTTGCACTAAAAGTCCCATACTTATGGGTGTTGACAGTCTTAAACTACGAAATTATCTGAAGATTGTCAGTCTCCCCACGTGCATTCTGTGAAGCCAAGATCACGCCTGCTTTGCTTGCCACTAAGGACAAGGTTGGCCCCCAAGTACTACTCAAATTGAATGATTACCTCCAGAAAAACCATGATTTTGAAAACTCATATTCTTTCAACAAAGACAAGCCATTCCCCACATAACTAAATAAGCTGTAACTTTCATACTTTTGTAGGATTTTTTCCCGTCATTAAATGAACAAATCTGAGAAAGCTCTTAGCTACATCCCGTGTCCTAATTTTTCAGCTCAGAAAAATATGGTCACTGCACTTAGAGCAGCTGCTCCCAGCTCCTGCTGTGCCCGCAGCCACCCCTTCCTCAGAGCACATGGAAGCTACAGGCAGCTCCTGTCACCCCTGGCTTGGAATTAGCACCTGCCAGAGTGACGGGGGATGGAGGGGAGCTGCAGCCAGAGAGAGGCATTGTGTCTCTTGCCCAGAGCCAGGTACTTACTCATCCAGTCCACAGGCAGCACCCCCAGACCAGCTGGGGAATGAAGCCTGTGCATGGTCAAGGGGGTGGACAGGACCCTGTGGCCACACCCGGACCTGCCCTGAGGCTTTTCTATTTCAATAGCTGTTTCTTGAGCACATATGCTGTGCCCAGCCGGGCTGCAGGTGGCCCTAGCGAGTCCCCGGGTCTTGCCCTCCTGGGCAAGGGCAGGGCACTGACCAAGCACCTTCACAAACCCCTACTTACTGCAGAGAGGAGACCTAGGTTCCCAGGCCTGTCCCCAGACTCACTGCCCAGCTGGTCCTCAGGGTGGCCTGTGGATGGGGGCAGCTCTACAGGGATACCCCAGAGGATGCAGAGGGGAGGGCACAGCAGACACAGCAGTGTCCATTCAGAATGGTGCAGTGATGAGCTTTCTTACAAGTAGGCCGGGTAGCAATTGCTGACAAGCATTATCATTGCCATCGTGCATAGGGGCAGCCCAGGCAAAGTGACACCAAGACAAGACCTGTGAGAAGGATGGACTATCCGAAAATGTAGGTGACAGGGCGGAGCCGGTAAATGCTTGGCTGGTTTGTGTGGACGCTGAGGGTGAGCCGCGGGTGAAGGGGTTCTTTCTCACTGTGAGGATCAGGATCGAGTGGGGTCCATGACCAGCACCGTACTGCTCTGGGTTCTCAGCTAGATGAGCTGTGACAGAGGTAAGGGCAGGGAGCCTGAAACTGGGAATGGGGGTGGGGAGTAGGGGGCAATCTCAGGGATGGTGGCAACAATCTAGGAGGGCTCCTGGGCTCCAGCCCCCGGATGAATCTTGAAAAAAGAAGAGTAGAGGGAGGAAGGAGGAGTGTGAGGTCACAGGGGACCCAAGAACCACTGTGGGGACTCGAACTGGGCCCAGGGAGGTTGGGTGGGCAGAAAGAGGTGCTCACACTCTAGACAGGCTTCCACGTGGAGCCAGCAGGACCTGCAGAGCTGACGGCATTTGCAGAGGTGAGAGAGGTAGCAAGGAAGGCCGATGCTGGGGCTTTGGGTCTAAGCAGCCAGAAGGGCTGGGAGAGACCTAATGGAGAAGAGGGGAACCCAAGAGGGGGTCCCTGCAGCTCCTCCCCAGCTGGTTGGGGTACAGAGAGGCCTGGGGAGCAGAGCCTGTATCCCTGGTGTGCCCTCCCAATCCTCCAGCACACTCCCTCCCCAGACACATACATACATCCCCTCTCACGCGCACATCTGCAAGTATAGAAATTCACAAGCACAAGCCCCCCCATGCACACATATCCTCCCTCACACACACACCCTCGGTCATACATACGCTCATACACCCTCCCTCACACACACACACCCTCAGTCATACATACACTCATACCCCTCACACCCTCACTCACACACACACCCTCAGTCATACATACACTCATACACCCTCAGTCATACATACACTCATACACCCTCACTCACACACACACCCTCAGTCATACATACACTCATACCCCTCACACCCTCACTCACACACACACCCTCAGTCATACATACACTCATACACCCTCA
>CAUYRH010030748.1:0-18160 GCA_963574655.1 Perodicticus potto
GCCAGCATCTGCAGTTTTGAGATTTTGTGATGTGGGCCATTCTCACTGGAGTTAGATGGTATCTCAGGGTGGTTTTGATTTGCATTTCTCTAATAATTAGGGATGATGATCATTTTTTCATATGTTTGTTAGCCATTCGTCTGTCTTCTTTAGCGAAGGTTCTATTCATGTCTCTTGCCCATTGATATATGGGATTGTTGGCTTTCTTCATGTGGATTAATTTGAGTTCTCTATAGATCCTGGATATCAAGCCTTTGTCTGATTCAAAATAGGCAAATATCCTTTCCCATTGGGTAGGATGTCTATTTGCTTTGGTTGTTGTCTCCTTAGCTGTACAGAAGACAGCTTTTGAGTTTAATTAAGTCCCATTTGTTTATTTTTGTTGTTGTTGCAATTGCCATGGCCGTCTTCTTCATGAAGTCTTTCCCCAGGCCGATATCTTCCAGTGTTTTTCCTATGCTTTCTTTGAGGATTTTTACCATTTCAGGCCTTAAATTTAGGTGCCTTTAATCCATCTTGAATCAATTTTTGTGAGTGGAGAAAGGTGCGGGTCCAGTTTCAGTCTTTTACATGTGGATACCCTCGCATGGTTCTCTCATCACTAGGACCACAGCTGGAAGCTAAGAGGCCAAGAATCACATTCCTGTTTTTTCTTTTCTTTAGAAGATGACCCTTTGATTTTCCTGGGCTGTGTGTGTGTGTGTGTGTGTGCGTGCATACGCACATGTGTCCTGCAGGAAGGAGAAAATCCTAATTAGGAAGAATGGGATAAGAAATAATTATTTATGTTCTTTTCACATAATTCTCTGCATGTTTCAACTCCATAATAAGCTTAAAATTTGAAACAACAAATTTGTTGAAGGGACCTTCACCCTGCTGCCCACACATCCAGCTAAAGTTTACTTTTTGGAGTTTATCAGCAAGAAATGTAATTCAGCAAAGGGGATTTTTATATGCTTCCGTGGGAAAATATAGCTCATTCCGAAAGGTCAAAAGATCACTTCCTTCAGGAGTGATAGGCGTTTACTGCGTGATTAACCACTTTGGTTCTTTGAATTGATTCTAATGAAATGCACACTCACCACTCCTCTAAAATCAGTTTCATTCAAAACCCTTCGCCCAAAGGTTATTTTGGAGTTTTCAAAAGGAACACAACATCAACATTTTAAGGCAGTCAGAATTGCTAACAGCTGCCTTTGCTTTGAAGTAAATGAGGTTTGACAGCGATTCATCTGCGGACACGCTGTGTGTGCTGGCGATGAAGTCATCTCCATTCCACTTTACCTTTCCTCCAGAAGTTAAAAAAAAAAAGTACATTTACATACAAAGGAGCAATTCAGCAATAGTTCAAATACCGGTGCCAGAAGAATGTACATTTTTAAAGCTAATATGAGGAATAAAATGCATTGCGCCAATGATCGTAGTTGAAAGGCGGTTTGAAAGCGCAGTGGAGATTAATTCTAATCGCTAAGCCAGACTGAGGTCTTGACATCTGGCAGAAGATGAATGTCTCACAAACTGGCGCCATGTGCTGTGATGGTTTGAAAGCATCGAACGCACGATTCCTTTGAGGGTGTGGGTGTACAGCTTCCCCCAGCTCTCCTGTGTCTTTTGTCTTAGGCATTTGGGGGTTTTTGCTTTTTAAAATGATGCCAAATGGAAAGAAAACATTAGGCACCCAGCATCAGCAATTTTTTAAATTTCAGGAGAGAACTTTTGTGCCTACTTTACCATGTTCTAGGGAAAGCTAAAGTTCTCAAATTGTACCTTTGGTCAGTAACGTCAGTACATCCAACTGGCATCTAAAAGAGATAGCTGGATATTACAAATATTTGTGATAAAGTAACAGCATCGATCTAAGTAGACACAGAAATAAGAGATCCATGTATTAAAAAAGATCATGTGACACCTGATTCAAAGACCTCAGGAACCAGTGGCCAATCATTTTCCCTTCTAAGGGCGGGATCCATCCCTTGCTTGTTAACCAATGCTCACCATGTGCCACGTGCAATGTGTGTGCTGAGGGCTACCATGCTTGCAGTACTAGAGGCTGTTTTTTAAATTTTTTTTTTTTTTGAGACAGAGTTTCATTCTGTACCCCAGGTCAGGCTGGAATGCATTGGCCTCAGCCTAGCTCACAGCAACCTCAAACTCCCTGGATCAAGTGATCCTCCTGCCTTGGCTTCCCAAGTAGCTGGGACTACAGGTGTCTGCCACAATGCCCGGCTAGTTTTTTCTATTTTTAGTAGAGATAGGTCTCACTCTTGTTAAGGCTGCTCTTAACTCCTGAGTTCAAGGGATCCTCCCACCCTGGCCTCCCAGAGTGTTGGGACTATTGGCACGAGCCCCTGTGCTCAGCACCAAGGGCTGGTTTTGACAGGCGCCAGCAGAGCTGGCTCTTCAGAGTCTGTCCTGATGTGGTGAACTAACAATCTCATCAGGGAAGGAAGATCTTTCTTGGATAGACACATGCCAATGCTCACCTCTAGAACCAAGCACAGAGCAGTAAAGACACTCTGATAAAATACACTATCCCCCAAAACCCTCAAGCTAGAAGAGATGTTGCAGGAAGGGGACACAGGGATCGTTACACCCTTTTAAGGAGGAGGCAGCATGGCCAAACCAGAGCCCGCCAGGGTTTGGAGAGCAGAGCCATGTCACTCAGCCCTGGCCCTGCACACACCTGCTCTGGAGGCCACAGGGAGGTGTTGGGAACACACACTTGGCCAAGGGTGAGCTGATGTGATGGTCCCAGCCACCCCATTGTCACCTGTGTTTGCCACCTGCCTCCTGTCACTTGTATGAGTCCAGCCCTTTCTTCTCCATTAAATTCTGGGATTACAGAACATGCAGACAAGAGGGACAAGAGACCAAGGAAAGGCGCCTTCTTGGAAAAGCATGCCTTCACCCCACTTCCCATTCTAGCCTTTCATAACCTTGGCTGCCCTCCCGCCATTTGGAGGGTCAGAGAGGCATCGCCGACCCAGGTTTATTCTATGTCGGAGCTGGCAAGGGGAAAATAGCAATAAGAAATGCAGTGATTTTTTAACTCCCAGACAAACCTTGAAAGTACTTTTAAACTCTAAAGGAAACACCAGTTTGCTTTTCCAGCTTTGAGAAGTGCAGAGCTCTATTGACAAAGACATCGCCTCTGTAAATAAGAAAAGGAGTGATGGACAATTTCATACTCCCACTCCCAGTACCCAAGTTATTCAATTACCTCCAAGATTGCAGCTGACATGCCCTCGGAGACGGAGCTGTTCACCACAGCGAAGCAATTCTTCACAGCCGCATGGAGGTCTGCCTGAGGCATCTCTCCCATCAGCCGGACCCCAGAGGCCCTGAAACAACATGGAACCAGTAGAGGGTCTAATGGGGACCCTCATAGGTAGGGAGCTGGAGAAAGGGAGATAATAATTTAGGAGAAATACCCTGGTTGGAAAAGTAAGCACTGTCAAAGCATTCAGTACCGAGAACTCTGCTTTCTGAGCCCTTATTGCACCCCCATCCCTGATGAGGGAGGGAGTCGATTCACATAGGTCTTCCTGTTTTGAATGTGCACAAAATGAAGGGGACACCTGCTCTCAAATACCAGAAGAGTCAGAGATAGGTTTTTGCCAATTTCTCTGTCCGATCCAGATAACGTTCTTCTAATAGTTCATCCTTTTTTCAAATAATTTTTAAAAATACTGAAGATACAGTAAGAATAGAAATCAGGCTTGGCACCTGTAGCTCAGTGAGTAGGGCTCCGGCCACATACACCAAGACTGGCGGGTATGAACCTGACCTGGGCCTGCTAAATAACAATGACAGCCAGCTGGGTGTTGTGGCGGGGTACCTGTAGTCCCAGCTACTGGGGAAGCTGAGATAAGAGAATTGCTTCAGCCCAAGAGTCTGAGGTTGCTGTGAGCTGGGACGCCACAGCACTCTACCAAGGGTGACGTAGTGAGACTATGTCTCAAAAAAAAAAAAAAAAAGAATAGAAATCATAAACAGAGAAAAGCCAAAATATTCAAACAGAGAGGATAATGCCACAAAAGCCCATGTTCCCAGCACCCAGATCAACAGATATTTTGTCATACAGTTTTTGCCCTGTTGTATTTTTTTCATCAAACAATATAAATCTGTATCTTTCTCTGAATTCTTCCCCAGGTGGTTTTGACACAGATCCTTCTGCATAACTGTTATAGTTATGTTACACTGTTGCACGCAGCCATAGCATCTCAGAGCAGTGTAAAGATCCTCCTTAGATGTGGGGATAAAATTAGTATTGCTTAGTCCCCACTTCTGGGCTGCAGACTGGTCCTAGTCCATAGCCTGTAAAAAACTGGCTACTCAGCAAAAGGTGAGCAGCAGGTGAGAGAGCAAGTGAAGCTTCATCTGTATTTACAGTCACTTCTGTTGGTCAAACCACCACTAAGCGTCACCTCCTGCCACATCAGGGGCAGCATTAGACTCTGAGAGGAGCTTAGACCCTACTGTAAACTGCGCCTGGGAGGGGTCGAGGTTGTCCCTCCTCATCAGAATCTGATGCCTGATGATCTGAGGTGTTGATACTAGTGTCGGGGAGCAGCTGCAAATACAGATTATCATTAGCAGAGAGGTTTGACAGCACAGAGACCACAATAAATCAATTGCTTGCGGACTCATCTCAAAATGACCAGTCCATGGAAAAATTGTCTTCCATGAAACCAAGGCCCTAGTACCCAAAAGGTTGGGGCCACTGCCGCTTGTGGTTGAGGTGGCCAGTAGGATCCACCTGGCACCCTGGGGGCTGTGAGGAAATCACCTCGCAGGGGACTAAACTAGACGGGAGATGGGCCCCTCTGCCCCGTACTCATTCTCATCCCCCATGACAGATGTGGTTCTAGGGCCACCCTGCCACCCTTAGCAAGGGAGCCACAGGCTCAGGCAGGCAGAACACAGCCCCCCAAGGAGCCGAGGTTCTGATGTCCCCGGGGAGGCCCAACTCCAGTTCTCAACCAATTACACTCTGATTTTCTTTTTACATGAGCAAGAAAATTGTGTAAGCCAATGCTGTCCAGCTCTCAGCAGATAGTGAAGTTCATGACCAATACCCTGACAGACCTCTTTTCAAAGTGGCTGTGTCAACGTTCACCCTCATAGCAGGGTGCGAGAATAAGACTGTTTCCCTCCATTCTTCCAAACTCTTGATATTTGAAGTGTTTTCAGTTTTCCCCATATTATCAGTAAAAAATTTATAATCTCAAAGTGGCTTTTGCTGGTATTTCCCAGATAACTAGCAAGGCCGGACTTCTGATGCTCTCGGTGTATCAGTTTTCTTGCCTGCCAGACGGGGCAACAACAGTGCCCAGAATCTCCTAGGCTCACTGGAGAATGAGATGATTATTAACTTAGAACAGAGCTCAGGACTCGGCGCGTGTGGACCGGCCTCTCGGGCTTCCCCTTCTGCAAAATGCCTGTCCTCCACCCATGCTTACCTTTTCACTTTGGCTTTTACTTCCTTTGTAAACACTGGATCGACCTGAAAGGAGACACAGATAAACTTTAGCAGAAGTCTGAAAGGAAATGAAGTCTCCCATGAATTGCACGTAACAGAAACAGAGCCAGACTCAACAATTCAGAGGGAAAAATAAGTATACGGGAAATAATACCCTAAGCCCAGCTGTTAAATGATTAAAAACAATAATAGTAATAAAAAGAGAAAGGAGAGAGACACGGTTCAAAGAAACACATGTGGTGCACCTGTCTGGCCTGGCTGGGCCGGGTGCAGGGAGTGAGGACGCTTCAGCCAAGCTGAGGCATTGAAATGAGAGAAATGGGGTAATCCCACAACATAATGCTGCATTGAAAGGTTTGCTTACTTAAATGATGCAGATGGACTTGGTCATAAAAACTTTCAGGTGCAGTAAGTTGGAACCCTCATAAAGTCTAGGAGGGGGGTCTGAATGAATTAAAATTTTATTTTTGACAGAGTGTCTTCTCAGATATATAATCTGATATTCATCAGCTGATGGAGGAAGAAACATAGGTTTATCCAGTCAGCAGAGTATTAGCCGTAAAAAAAGGCAAAAGGCAGCGATGATTTACGCTACAGTGTGGATGAACCTTAAAAACACTATGCCATGTAAGTTAAACCACATGCAAATGATCATATATCAAGTGATTCCATTTACACAAAATGTCCAGAAAGGGCAAATCCATAGAGATGGAGGAAATCAGTGGTTACCAGGTGCTTACTAAGGGGCTAATTAGAAGTTATTGGGGTCGGGGGAAATGGGAAGTGACTGCTTAATAGATACAGGGTGTCCTTTTGGGAAGAGAAAAATATTCTGAAATTAGGAGTGATGGCTGCATAGCTTTGTGGATATACCAAAACCCACTGTATCATACACTTCAAAACAGTAACTTTTATGGCATGTAAATTCTATCTCAATTTTTTTTTTTTTTTTGGCCAGGGCTGAGTTTGAACCCACCACCTCTGGCATATGGTGCCTGCGCCCTACTCCTCTGAGCCACAGGCGCCGCCCTCTAATCTCAATTTTTTTAGAAAGACAAAGGAAGCCTTTTCACTAGTCACAGTCTAATGTCCTTGAGTCTGGGTTTTACTCCAATTTCACACCTGGAAGGAATATGTCCTTTGGGTCAGGGACTGTATTTTGTCACCTCGCTTCCTAAAGATGGATAATGTGCTTGTTGAATTCACGCAAAAATTAATGGCAATGTTTTCAAACTGATCTGCTGTACCAGTAATTTTCCCTCCTTAAAGACAGGCTGCTGTGTTTAAGCAGACTTGTGAGTGGATTATTAGGGACCAGAAAGAGAGGCAGCCAAGGCCAGTGGGACTCTGGGCACAGACTGCCATGTACTAGCCTTGTGCACGGAACAACCTCTCTGGGTCTTAGGTTGCTCATCTGTAGCAAAATGAGAACAGGAACATCACCTAAGGATCGTTGGGAAGATTAAGTGACTAAAAATACAGTGAGTGCCTCGTTAGAACTACGCCCAGGACATATAATTGCAACACAAGTAGTGGAAGCAAAAGAACCGAACATCAATGTCTTACTGGAAAAAAAAAATAAGAATGTGGCTGCAGGTGGCATCAGCAGCACAAACCTGTAAGCTTAATCCCAAATGCACACTGTTCCAGAGACCCTGCTCCACTTCTGAACACCCCAGCACCGAGAGGCAGAGAGAAGCCCCTTGAACCCCTGCAAGGGGCCCCTGTGAGGCTGCCACAATCCTGAGCACTGGGAACCTCTCCGTGACACTGTCTGTGTGATGACCCATCATCCTCAGGGAAGTTTACTCACTGAGGAGTAGAGTTTAACAGGGACCTTGCTAGGATGCAGTTTCCCCTCTCCACACCTAGGTCGGATATAGCCGCAATGTGTATTTACCCTGTCTGCTTCACCCAGTAGCCCTTCAACGAAACCTCCAGCAGACTACAGCGCTACCCCCGCCCCCTCCACTGGTGTTATTGACAATGAATCCAATTTAAAAATAACTGAAAGTTTTAAATGTACGTGAGTATAGCACAGAATCCTAAGCATTTCCTAGGTGGTACAGGCAGATGAGCGTGTAAACACAGTTCTGCTAGTACACAGCCTGCGGTTTCTCTTCTGTAGGAGCTAAGAGAGAAAGCAGATCCCGTTTCTAATCTCATTTACACCCCAGCAGTAGGGACCATGAATTACAAATCAAGTTGGTTGAAAGAATGTGACAGTTTATAACACTAACCGAAATAAGGCTGTTTTCCAGAAACTTCATTTCGATTTCTTCTGACAAGGAAACATTTCACATTTGTGCATTACATCTGGAAACTTTCAGACTCCTGAAACACCTGGGGTTTATCCCAGGGGACTGGTAATGTTAAACTTGTTTACACCACTGGAGTCCCTACATCCCTGAGAATCTGCTGTGTCAGCCTTCAGCAAGTTTAGATGTGTAAGGATGCACAAGGAAATACGACAATGCTCCGAGAAGTATCTTTGAAGACAAAAACTCAGAGCCGCACACAATTGATTGCTGTTGTTGCTGCTAACAGTTAATCCTTGCTGGCGACTTATTCTGTGATGGACCTATGTCAAGTCCTTCACATGCCTTAACTCACTTCTTGCAACAATCCTGGTGTCATTATCTACCTTTTATACATGAGGACGCTGAACCCCAGAGAGGCTATGAGACTTTACCAGGGTCATACAGCCACAGAGTTACTGGGCCAGGTTTCAAGTTCAGGAAGTCTGACTCCAGAGCCTGAATTCTTGAAACCATGTTCTATGTTTTTTTGTTTGTTTGTTTGTTTTTGGTCTGAGTGTCACTCTATTGCCCCAGATTACAGTACCATGGCATCAGTCCAGCTCACTGCAAACTCAAACTCCTGGGTTCAAGTGATCCTCCTGCTTCAGCCTCCTGAGTAGCTGGGACAACAGGTGCCTGCCACAATGCCCATGGTTTTTATTTTTAGTAGAGATGGGGTCTTGCTCTTGCTAAGGCTGGTCTTGAATTCCTGAGCTCAAGCAATCCTCCCCACTCAGTCTCCCAGGGTCTTAAGATTACAGGCATGAGGCACTTTGCTGGCCTCTCTCTGGTTTCTGTTCCATGTGTTTCATCAAAGTGATCATAAAAGGCTCATGTGGGCTAGGGAACAACTGCCTACTTACCTACTCATTTACCTAGTATACCCCCATCTGTCTCTCTGCCCCTGCATTCTCCCCACCAGGAATGTCACCCTCTGTCCCCAAAACATTCATTGTCCAAGGTGCAGAAAGTGCCATCTCTCCGAGGCACCCTTCCATCACCCTTCCCAGAAGTGACATCTCTGTCCCAAACTCTCTCAATGCCTACCACTCAGGGGCCGTGCTCTAGTGACACTTGCCCATCTTTCCCTGGTATGACTCCATGTCCCTCCCAAGGCCATGGGCACTGCCCCACATACAGTTCTTTGCTTGATAGGTGCTAAAAAATAACCATTGACCCTACCTTCTCATTTCCGCTTTCTGATTCCTTTTGTTCAAATTATCCTAAACAAATGAATTACATTATAACCCTAATATCTCAAAACGAAAAAGCCAGGCATCCAATGAAAACCTTCTTCTGGCTCTACATCTTAATTTTCAAAGGAATATTTTACCTAATGATAATTTTTAGTTAGAAATTTCTCATTTTTAATCTTACTGGCATGCTTCTGCTCTCATGATTAACTATTTAAGAAAAGGTAATTTGTCAAGGAAAACCACGTTTTATAAGACTGCTGAAATAGCTCACGTTGTAAACTTTAACTGAAGGCATGAAAGGAACTTTCAAGTTGAAACTAAAAACTGTATTAAATTTTTCTGCGTTTTACCTTCCACATCAGTTCATTTTCAAATCTCTTAGTGAAGCCAAGTGGAACAAAAACACAAGATGGAGGGGGGAAAAAGAAGGGTGGGTATTTTTATTCAATGAAAGCACACGTTATGAAATTTTAAAAGGCAAAGCATTGCCAGCCACAAAGAAAATAATTCTCATTTCTGTCTTCCAAGCTTATTTATTTTCTAGCAAAATATATTGTTTCAACTCCTGGGCTTAAGGGAAATAATCTTGGATATAAGAAGTTACGGTGGAAAGTCATTAAGCTGTCATGCTCAAACCAAATGCTCACACCACGCTCCTTATCAAAGAGCACCAGAAAGTGCACCCACACGAGATCCCCTGCAAGCAGGAATCAGATGCTTTGCAGAAATGGTTGCGCTGAGAGATCAAAGGAGCTTTAACAGAAAACCAAAGCCATGCTCCAGCCATCCTGTAGCTAAAACAGAGTCTCGGCATGTCAAAGGAGAAAAGACATATTGGCAAGAAGAGATCTTTTATTTAACATTTGTAGGGTGCTGCCTGTGACCCCAGCCCCATTCTGAGTGCTGCACAAATTCTCACTCATTGACTCCGCACAGCTAACTGCCAGGCAGGAGGCAGGTAGTGTTGGCTGCATCATCCCCGTTTTACATCCCCCGTTTTACAGGGGAAACTGAGGCACAGAGCGGTTAAGTAGCCGGCTCCAAAGACCCTGACATGCATGGAGAACCATTCTGTCATGCTGCCTTGTAGGACCAGCCTTTTCATGACACCGATTGTTCAGACTTATCAATGGCAGTTGCAAGCCAGGGTGTCACCTGACTTGCCAGCAGTTAGCAGCAGCAAATGATCATGTGGATTTCGTATGGGACTGAGATCTCTACCCTTCCTTTTCTTTAAAAGTTCTTATTAAGAATTAATGCAAAATATAAGCATACGTATGGCTTCTAAAAAAATCAAAACTACAGGGCATCGATGATTTCGTAACCATCTAAGAGCATCCACTCTACTATTTTGTAAATGACTGGGAGAGTGGAGAAATGCCAGTTAACAAGCAGAGACATGATATGCAAAGGAAGGCTGCAGTCAGGAATGGTTGGTGCAAACGTCCACGAGACATGTGCCCAGCCGTGTGCCTTGCCCTGGAGAGACGCCACCAGCCTGTCGCTGTTTATTTGGGTCTGTCTCCCAAGCTAGAGCATCCATTTCAGTTCTCTTGCCAGAGCCCGAGTTCCTTGGGGATTCTTCCTCACCTCTTTCCACTGGACACCAGCTAAGTGGTGTAGAATCACACGTGTCACAAAGGATATGATGTGACCCTGAAGGAGGACGATCTGACATCCTATTCCTGGACCCTGAACCTTGAACAGAATGATGCGGAGACTAAGAAGTAGGGGAGGCTCATGTTTCCCAGGCATGGTGCCCGAGGCACACAGGGAACAGGTGTGGTTTCTTCCCTAGGGTCTCTCACAAGACGAGGATCTGGGGGAGAGGAAGTTACTGCTGTATATACATGGGAATTATGCCCTAAAAATAACTGGGCTGTCTTTCAAAACATATTAACTAACCAAGTCCATGAGATTTTGTATTAACAGGCACTGGCTGTGACCTGAGAAACTCAGAGCCCTCCCACAGTGTCTAATCCATGCCTAAGGGGTTTGTGCAATCACCCAGCTTTGCAATTAACGAAGAAGAAAGTGCTCACATCAAATGTCACACATGATTATAAGATTTGGGGATTTTATCTGTTCTACACCAGTCATTAAAATAAAACTTTTAATAATTTGAATGTGTCCCGATGCTTGACCTCTGGTCCACTTCACAAACCCCCCTTCTAATCACCAACATGGGAACCCACCGCACTGCGGGAGATACTCAAATTCAAGTCTGAGATGGTTTTGGTCTCCTCGTTCTGCATTCAGAACACTTGACTTTGAAAATTAATAGATGTTTAGAAATGCTATAATGATTTTGGGCAAAGTTGAGTTTAAGTTGATCAGGAAAAGCAGGCCCAAGACAGCCCCACTGGAGCCAGACCGAGACGGCAGGGGAGAGAATTTCACCCTGAGGACACAGCAGGTGCAGCAGGGTCTCTCTCTCTCACACACACACACACCACCCAGGGTGACACTGGGGGTCAGATAATCATGAAAACAATTTGGGGATAAAAACAAGCATTTTTCAAAATGGCATAGACTAGCATGGCAAAGCATGGCATAGAGGGAGTCAAATGGGGGGGGGATTTTTATTATAATCTCAATTATTATTATTTCCTTTAATTAAGTTTTACAAGATTATACAGCAGAGAATAAAAAAAAAAAAAGATTAAAAAAAAAAAGATATCAGAGTGCCTAAACTGAAGAAAGGTGTATCAATAAAGCTTGCTTTCAGCGTGCATGTGTGCAGGCGTGGTGCATTACTCTGTACGGCGGCCGGAATCGGTTCCACCAGCTCAGGGGAGCTGCTGTGTGCACCCTTATCTCTTCTCATCTCTGTGTCTGGTGACTTCAGCTTGGTAACTTAAAACTGGCTGTGGTAAAAACATTGACAGCATGGACTTAGACAAATAGGGCTTTTAGGAAATGAATTAAACATCTACCAGCATACTACTGGCGATGGTTAAAAAAAAACTGAGACGATGCCAACCTATCTGCAGTGCTGGCAGGTCTCAACCGTGCTCCTGCTCCTGGATGCATCTGTTCATACGTCTTTTGTGGGGCAGAGGGATTCCAGAAGGGAACAGGTTGCTCGAAGGGGGTTGTAATTAACAGGATTCAGTGCCGTCTCAGAAATGCAGAAACTCAAATTATTCTGTCCACTGAGATGACACCGTTGAGGTTTTTCTGGTGGCGGCTATTTGTCCCCTCAGTATTGAGAAAGACCTTTCATCCGGCTTTGCTTCTGCCTACAGGCCCAATGCGGCCGAGACGGCCAGCTGCCTTGCTGCAAACCGTGATTAGATCTGCAAGATTCGGTTTCACTTGGCAGGGTCCAAGTTAGCAAATCCCAGGAAAGCTGCAGGCTGGATGTAAACAGGCACAGAGCCTGGTGCTTATGACTGGTTCCCTCAAGTGACCCATCTGAAACCAAAGGGTGCATTTTTTCATTTCCTAGAAGGGTTTTAATTATAGATAGCAAAGTGCCTGGTGGAAGAGGGGCTGTGAAATTATTAATTTATGACAATGAACTAAAGGACTTTTAGACCACGGTCCTTTCCTTCAGGGTCCCAGATGCTCCACTGAAGAGCCCATTCTGGAGACTCCTCTCTCATTACCTCCTGGTCTCTGCTCCACCCAAGTGCACCAGCACATGCAACTCCAGACGGTTCCACGGGGACCCCAAGGGTGGCAGTTTAGCTGGGGAGGGGCCCCTAGTGGACTCAGCCTGGACTGCACTTGCCTAGCAAGCAAGCTGCTGGCATGTAGGTGACAGGTGTGTTAGATTAGCTGGAAAAGGGAGGGGAGGGACCTCTAGAAACCAGAGGTGCTAACACTTCCCAGACTGGGCTTCCCTTGGCTGCCGAGAGACTGCGGGGCCTTCAGCCAGCTGCGTGCCACATCTGTTCTCTCATCCTGGAATGCCACATCCCCATCAACCCTTCATCAGGCAAAGTCATGGCAATCCTTGCTCAAAACCACTTAGTGATTACATACCTCCTTCAAGAGTTTAAAAAAGGCTCGGCGCATGGAGATCAGTCTATAGGGCGCCGGCCACATACACCAAGGCTGGCGGGTTTGAACGCAGCCTGGGCCTGTTAAACAATGACAACTGCAACGAAAAGTAGTCGGGCATTGTGGTGGGTGCCTGTAGTCCCAGCTACTTGGGAGGCTGAGGCAAGAGAATTGCTTAAGCCCAAGAGTTTGAGGTTGCTGTGAGCTGTGACGCTGCAGCACTCTACGGAAGGTGACATAGTGAAACTCTGTCTCCAAAAAATGGGAAAAAAGAGTTAAAAAAAAAAAAGGAAGAAAGAAAATACAAGATGTATTTTGTAGGGCACACAAAGCCAACAAGGTGTGTGTGTTTAACTAGTTCCCACACTTGAAAGGCATTCTTGCGGGGCACGGGAGGCTGAGGTAGGAGGCTCACTAGAGGACAGAATTTAGAGACCATTCTTCTCAATACCAGCCATAAAACTAGAAAAATTAGCCAGGCATAGTGGGCATGTGTCTACAGTCCCATCTACTCCAGAGACTGAGGCAGGGGGAGATTTGAGCAGAGTTTGAGGTTACAGTAAGCTCTGATGACACCACTGCACCCTAGTTTAGGTGAGAGAGTGAAACCCTGTCTTGAAATAAATTAAAAATAAAGGCATTTCACATCCTCACTATTTTTAATAAACACACACATCTAGATTTACGGCTTCTCTTGGGGGCAAACAGCACAGGGCCTCCTGGACAGGATCCCCCACAGTCAAATTAAGAGGAAAGAGAAACATCTTACATTCACTATGCTCTTATCAGGAGGTAAACAAAGTCAGAGGGAAGGTGGAACGTCCAGAAAATGAATGCTAGAAGCACACACGCAGCTCCCCTGAGCTGGGGGGACTGATTCCGGCCCAACCTACACAGTAACCTCTGGGAAGTGAAAACCACTCCAGATCATTTTATATGAAAACAGATGCAGCCGGACTGCAGTGAAGCCATTAAGGGATAAGCAGCACCTGCTCCCTCACCTGCAGGCCGCTGAGTGGAAGACACATAAACCCAGGAGGCAGCTAACTCTTCTGGGAGCTCCTCTCTGTTACCCCAGCGATCAGCTCATGTTGCTTGGTCTCTATTGTTAGTTTGTTTGTTTTGAGACAGAGTCAGCTCACAGCAACCTCAAACCCTTGAGCTCAGGAGGTTATCCTGCCTCAAACTTCCAAGTCACTGGGACTCCAGGTGCCTACCATGACGCCCAGCTAGTTTTTCTATTTTTAGTAAAGATGGGGTCTCACTCTTGCTCAGGCTGGTCTCAAATTTGGGAGCTCAAGCCATTCACCCACCTTGGCCTTCCCGAGGAGTGCTAGGATTGCAGGGCGAGCCACGGGCCTGGCTCTCTGTCACATTTTTAGTGCTGTCTTTGGGTTTCTAAGTTTGTCCTTTCTGCAGCTTTCTTGAAAAGGGAGCAGGAGCCAGAAAATGTCAGAGACCAGATCATCTTCAACTCAGTTCTTGTGAATGTTTTTTCCCAGTAAATGTTCTTTTTAAGTATTTCTCCCACCACACATGTTAATAACTTCACAAGACTGTTCCCCAAACTTTAGCCATTTGCATGCACTTTCACAATTTGTCATATCTGCATACCATCTGTACTACTGTTTATTTAATACTTTTAGTGAAGTCAATTTATTTTTAAAGGGAAATTTCATATTTGGAAAGCTAGTATCATGTGCTATAAATAGAATGTGACCATAAAAAAATAAAGACAATTAAAAAGAAAACCATGTTATTAAATTCTTTTTAGATACTGTTGTCATCAGCCTGAGGCCTTTTCTCCTGGTCAGCAAGAATTTTAGCATCAAACTAAAACTTATTCTTCTAATGTTCTTCAAACAGATGGATGAAAGGAGAATTTAAAAAATGATAATAATAACTTTGCCACTCTGGGGCTTAACATTAATTAGTGAACCAGGAATTACCTTCATATCACCAAAAGGCCAGCATATGTGTGTCCGTGTGTGTGTGACACCAGACACAGAGCTGGATTTAGGGGTGACTCATTTTCCTTTTTTTTTTTTCTTTTTTTTTAGAGACAGTCTCACTTTGTCATCCTAGGTGGAGTGCCATGGCATCACAGCTCACAGCAACTTCTAGCTCTTGGGCTTGGGTGATTCTCTTGCCTCAGCTTCCCAAGTAGCTGGGACTACAGGCACCCGCCACAGCGTCCTGCTATTTTTTTTGTTGCAGTTTAGCTGGGGCCAGGTTTGAACCCACCACCCTTGGCATATGGGTTTGGCACCCTACTCATTAAGTCACAAGCGCCACCCCAAGGGTGACTCATTTTCCATGCACAGATTCTAGCCTTCGGTATTTTTAATAGCTTAGAAGGCCTTTTTCTGGGTAAATGTTTCTAAAGGCGTTTGAGATTACTGAGAAAAGTATGAGACCCACACTTTGAGGGTCTCAAAGGGAACTAGAAAAACTCTTTGAGGAAGAATTTGAACAGACGAGGCTCTGAGAAGCTGTATCGACTTCTACTGGCTTGAATTTTCAGGAACACTCTCATTTCAGGAAAACTCCAATGTAAAATGATTAACAGAGTAAAGTTGAGCACACATTTAACACTCACAGACTCAACCAGGCCTGCCTAGAGGAAGGGAGCAAAGCAGTGAGACAAACTACACCTGCCACGGAGATTCGGAGGCTGGAAGTCCAAGTTCAAGATGTCAGTCAGGTGCTGTTCGTGGACGGCACCTTCCCTCTGGTGCTGGGGCAGCTGTCTGAGATTTCTTTATGAAGGCACTAATGTGCCCTAGTGACTGAATCACTTCTCAAACCCACCCCCCCAAATACTCTCACACTGAGGATTAGATTTCAACGTTTGAATTTGGGGGGACAAACATTCAGACCACAGCAGCAACCCTGAAAACAGAAGCCCCAAGAGCACACGGAGCTGTCACTGGTGGCCATAGTAATACATCCCGTCTGGCTGCAAACACTTTGTGTGTTTTGTTTCCCAAACCACTTGAAGTAAATACAAACTCATTGTCATGAGATGGCCTGTGCGGGGACCCAGCGCCTCTGAGTCCTGGGTGCTCAGGACTGAGGGTGTTTGATCCACATCTTTTGAGGGACTCGTGAATGTCCTGGAGCCCCACAGAATGGGAAGTGGCCTCTCTGAGGGTCTCCTAGAGCCTCTGACGCCCCCACAGTGGCTGCCATGGACACGTGTAAATGTCCCCTCATCCCAACTACGTTTCCCAGGCTCTCAGATCCTTATTCTCCACACACCATGGACCCCAAACCCACCTCAACTCTTCACTCCTAAGCATGGTTAAAGAAACAGCTCCATATGTATGTGACGTCTCTGTGTTCCCATAAGAATTGATTACTTATCCTTTGCAGCAATAAAGGAACAATAAAGATTGATAGTAGATGTAACGATCATTACTCCTAGCCTGGTCTTCATTTTTAAAAAGGAAAACTGACTTCATTTAATTAAAAGGAGAACAGAAAAATGACACTGGGGAAAAACAAGTAAAATTTAAATACAGCATGTAATTTAATTAACAGTGTTTCAACATTGGCACCTGCAGCTTAGTGGGTAGGGTGCTGGCCACATACACCAAGTCTGGCAGGCTCAAATCCAGCCCAGGCCTGCTCAACAACAATGACAACTGCAACAACAACAACAAAATAGTCAGGCATTGTGGCAGGCGCCTTCAGTCCCTGCAGTACTTGGGAAGCTGAGGCAAGAGAATCGCTTAAGCCCAAAAGTTTGAGGTTACTGTGAGCTGTGTGATACCATGGCACTCTACCCAGGGTGATAGCTTGTATCAAAAAAAAAAAAAAAAAAAAAAAGATAGTGTGTCAATGCTTAACCTCTGAGTTTTATCAAATGAGCCAGTTAGGCAAGACATTAACATTAGGGGTAACCAGGTGAAGGGAACATATCTTTGCAACTCTTCCGTAAATCTAAAAGTACAGTATTCTAAAATAAAAGTTAAGAAAGAGAGAACAGGACGGCATCTGCGGCTCAGTGAGTAGGGCGCCTGCCCAATATACCAAGGGTGGCAGGTTCAAACCAAGCTTCGGCCAAAATGCAACTAAAAAATAGCCAAGCATTGTGGTGGGTGCCTGTAGTCCCAGCTACTTGGGAGGCTGAGGCAAGAGAATCGCTTAAGCCCAGGAGTTGGAGGTTGCTGTGAGCTATGATGCCACAGGACTCTACAGAGGGCGACAATGTGAGACTTTGTCTCTAAAAAAAAAATTAAAAAGAGAGAGAGAACAAACCCACTTGGTTGGAAAATCACAGAAACTAATTGTAGAAAATGTACTAAAAATATAAAGAAGAAAACAAAGATGAGATAAACGTTCAGAGTGCATCAACTTACCTCAGGACCTACAATTACCATGTAAATATTGGGCTCTTCTTGGTGCCATTCTAGGCAAGAAAAAAGAAAAAAAAAAACTTTTAGAATGATTTTAAGTCAGAGCTGCAACCACAATTAAGTTTAATATAAATTATACCATAATATAAATAATTTCATATCATTTGGCTTTTATTCATAATAGTCAATTTAGAATTTATATTCTTAAAATTTTATGCTTTTAAGTAAAATATTTTTTCTATAAGGCTATACTTTATTGACATTTCTAATTTATTTGATAACTAGGACTAACATGCCACCACAATTCAATACGGAATTCAGAATATACTCAAGACTATATAGATTAACTTAACGCACAAAATTCCAAATGCATGGTACAAATTGCCATGTGCAGAACATTTTCAGATACGATTTTTTTTTTTGAGAAACAGCCTCAAGCTGTCATCCTGGATAGAGTGCCGTGGCATCACAGCTCACAGCAACCTCCAACTCCTGGGCTCAAGCGAGTCTCCTACCTCCACCTCCCAAGTAGCTGGGACTACAGGCGCCCGCCACAACGCCCGGCCATTTTTTGGTTGCAGCTGTCATTGTTGTTTGGAGGCCCAGGCTGGATTCGAACCCGCCAGCTCAGGTGTACGTGGCTGGCGCCTCAGCCCGTTGAGCCATAGGCGCCGAGCCTACAATTCTTTTAGTCATAGAATTATTCACTATTTTTATGTTTTCCTCAGAAGCTGTGTCCACCGTACAGTAGAAAACTAAACTGAAAAGACTACAAAGAGCCATCAGTCCCATAAATTACTTTCTTGACTGTTC
>CAUYRH010030750.1:0-29636 GCA_963574655.1 Perodicticus potto
TTTTAATATATTTGATTCTAAGACTGACTCTAAATTTGTCTTCATTCATCTATTGTTCTTTCTAGAGCAGCGGTTCTCACCCTATGGGTCGCGACCCCTTTACATCCTGCATATCAGATATTTACATTACAGTTCATAACAGTAGCAAAATTACAGTTATGAAGTAGCAACAAAAAATAATTTATGATTGGGGCTCACCACAACATGAGGAACTATATTAAAGGGTCACGGCATTAGGAAGGTTGAGAACCACTGTTCTAGAGCAAGACTTGATAAGTCTCAGGTTTCCTAATAATTCAGTGGGAATTATTCCCAGGTGGCTTCTGCCCTGTGACTTCCCCAGCCTCTCTGGTTCTGGGGGAAGACTTTGCTGCTACTTTTGGTTTCTCAGTACCAGATGGGGTTTTCCTTAACCTGCAGCTATCCCATGAGCCTCATTGAGGTCATTCTGAAAACAGTAGATATAAAAAGAACCCTCAGCCCTTCAGACAAATACAGTGCATTATCCTGCGACTTCTAGCCAGCTAAGGAGAGCAGTTAATAAGTTTGCATTTAAATGGGAAGAGAAGTTAAGAACTCAAAACTTAAAGTCACAGAAAGATAGAAGGATGGAGGAGGGCAGCCCTGTGGTGGGGAAGAAACACCACAGAGAAGAATGCATTTGGAATAGTGTAGAGAACACTACACTATTATGTACAGAGGACATAATAGATCAGAATCATTCAAGGTAGAGCTGGGAGAGTTCTTGAATTTTCTAGCTATTTCTTCCTAATGTCATTGGTGAGAAAGTTGAAAGCTGTGATGAAGAGGTGATGTGTGCAGCCACGTGGTACCTAAGGTAGGTCCTTGAGAGAGCAGGCCCAGTGAGCCAAGCTGATGTCATTGAATTGCCCACCCCTAGGAAGAGCCAATCAGTATGACAGGTTGTAAATCAGCCAATCAGGAAGGTTGGCAGTTACTGCCTGTTCTTACTGCCACCATTGACAGTTGGAAACACAGTATAAATACCTTCTGTGTTCAGAGGCTCGTTGCTTTCAGCTTTCTCCTGCTGCACCAGGTAGATCTGAGGGTCCAAGCTTGAGCTTGAATAAAGGCTCTTTACGTTTTGCATCAGACTCAGCTCCCAGTATCTTTGGGAATTCCACAATCTGGGCACAACAGTCCTCATTGTCTGACTCCTAGCCCAATGCTCTCTCCCCACAGCCCACTCTCCCTGCCTAACCACTGTCTCTGCTATTCCTGATAGCGTCCCTCAGACTCCAAGCCTCAGCAGATCACAGTCAACAGATATATTTTTAGTTTTATAGAATCTGCACAGGAATTAGACATCCCACAAGGCTCCTAAACCTTTTAATCCTTAAAATCAAAAGAGATAAAAAACCTAGGATCTGGGAAGAAGAAGTGAAATATTCTAGTGCAAATGATTGTTTATAGAGGGGAAAGAAGAAAAAGAGAAAAGAAACAAAAGAAAGGAAAGGAAAGGAAAGAAAGTCCTGAATTTACTTTCCCAGTTTGTTACCGGCAAAACTGGGATGCAAATAATAACGATATCACACTTCACTGAAAGGGTGTTGCATGTCAGGTAAGTGTTCTATGGTCTTTATAATTGTCTTGTCAACAACTCTATGAGTTGGGTACAACTTTGCCTTCATTTTTCACATGAAGAAACAAAAGCACAAAGCATTTACCTACCTCGCGAGGGGCTGATCAGTGAGTTAACAGGTGACAGAGCTAAGATTTAAACCCAGCCTCTATTTTAACCACGATTACCCTGAACTCTTCATTCAACATCTTTGCTACTCAAACTCCCATCTGAAACAGTAGAGCACTCCATTGTCAGTACCGTTGTCAGCCGTCCTCGTTATTTTAACACAGAATAAAAGAACTTTAGAAAGTTAAGAATTTGGAAAAATAATATTCAAAGTTTTGTATCATGAAACCAATATCAGGGAATCAAGTCGCCATGCCAACTTCGCTGTGGTCAACCAAGTGCTGTTAGAAACAAGTTGGTTCAGCTGATTTAGTGCAGAAAATGTAGTCTTGGTTGCCATTCATTTATTCAGTCCACTATATTTATCCAGCATTTACTATAGGTGAGTAAGCTGAATACCTCTTACAGTGAGTCCCAGTAAGACACAGGGAGCACAGCGCAGAGTGGCTCTGTCAATTGACAGACTGACCTCACTTACATTCAATGCCCTGCGTCAGTGGCAAGAACGCAGAGATCAATGAGAAAACTCTGCCCTCGCATCAAAGTTGCTCACAGCAGTGGGATAGGCAAGAGTGTAAAATTTAATGTTACGCTCTCGGTGCTGTTACAAAGCCCAGTACCTTAAAATAATGGCAGCAAAAAATAGTACTCTCCCTGGGTAAAGGGCCGTGAGTAAGTGAGAAGAACAGGAGGGACACACTCAGTTCTAGACACTTTCAGGAGAGTCTTTCTTCCAAGTTTCTCCATATCATCTTTTTGGATTTTTTTTTCTTTTTTTATGTCTATGGTAAGCTTGAGACATACTCTTTGAAAGGACATACACAATAGAAAATAGAGGGAATTAGACTTTTAAAAAATAGTATTCCTATTGTTAACGTTTGGTTTTATTTTTCTGATCTTTTGTACAGATGGGTTTTTGCATTTCATTTTGTTGTTCTCGTACACAATTCAACAAAATCACCTACTATTTGTTGAATATTCTCCAAGTATAAGACATTGGAGATAAGAAAAACTATAACCCCATCATGGTCCGCAGAATCTGTCCATAAAGACTTAAACATAAGTGAGAGACATTCCTGAAGGTAAGGAATATGGATGGATAGAGGCAGCTCAGGAAACAAAATACCAAGTCTCCTCTGGTCAACTGTGCATGCAAATTTGAATCCCATTACTCTTTATTATTATTATTGCAAGAACATTTTCCATGTTAAGAGAACTGTTTTTGTAAGATCTTCATAATGTTCCATCAAATAGTTAAACAATTCTTTATGTAAACAGGACTTCAGTGTTTTATAATATTTACTATAAGTAACTCAAATGAACATCTTCAAATAACAAATTTATTTTTCTTTTTTATTTAGCCTCAGAATAGAATTAGTGGCTTAATGTGTTTCAATTTTTTTCCCGAAAACCAGTTCCTTCATTTTCCATAGAAGCAAATGGATGTCCAAATATATTAAGTTGTCTGACCATGTTAAAATAATCTGCAAGGAGTTGACCTAAGTCAGGATCACAAATCATTCAGTTTCTAGGGTACTGGCTAAAGACTAGAAAAAAAAATATCCATGTAGGTCTGAGTTTCTCATCCTATTGGTATTTGGGCTAGATAAGGCTTTCAAGGGGAAGCGTCTTGTGGTTGTCAGGCATTTAACAACATCCCTTGCCATTAGCACCCCCATCATACACTAGTTATGAGGACCAAAACTATCTCCAGATACTATCAAACTTCCTCTAAGGGGGGATGTGGCAAAATGACCTGCCTTTGAGAACCACGGCCCTGGAGGATTCCTGCTGCATAAATCACGGAAGCTGCTGCAATGACCCTCACCCACAGCAAGGCTGTGAGGACATTGTGCTTTCCTGTATGGAATAGATGTAAATTCACAACCACATGTGAGCAAATGGACTAAGTGTAATTTACCTATCAATTCGAGAGATTATACCTATCAAAACCTTGAAGGTTGGGCAGCGCCTGTGGCTCGAAGGAATACAGTGCCGGCTCCATATACCGGAGGTGGTGGGTTCAAACCCAGCCCCGGCCAAAAACAAAATAGAACAACAACAAGAAAACCTTGAAGGTAGGCTACCCTAAACAACAAGAAAAAATATATTCTTATGGAAAGCTTGGTGTTCATTCTGGTGTTCAAATGAATACGTGATCCACACAGACATTAAAAAAGAAGGAAAGGACAAACAAATGACGTCAACTCCATGGCTATTATGGTCTTCCAAGCTGCTAATCTCCTAGGGTTTCTCTGAAAAGACAAACCATCTGGAGAGCTCATCTGCCTTACACTAGTGTTTATGAGTCCTTAGGTGGGGACTCGGGGTGTTGGGAAGACTCTGGGCATCAGTTGGGAACATGGTAAAGTTGGAGGACTCCCTTTCAGCACATGCACAGGTGTCTGGTTTCTTAGAACATCCAATTAAAGGAATCAAAATCTTACAAGGAGTCCCCATATGTGGCTACTGAATGCTCCTCTTGACCTTCTGATTTCAAGAGACCATGGAAAAGGGGTACTAGAGGCTCGCTCCAAACTCAGTCAGCATAAAGTAAACAGTCTTTGGTATAATTTAAGCTTTGTTCGAACTGCTCTTTTATGTGTGTGAAAGGAAAAGAAGCTCTGTTGGGCAGATCTGGCCTGGAGGTGTGCCGTGAGATGAACTGCCCTTCCACGGATACAGTCAAGTGTCTTGTGAAAAAAGAGAACTGGGCCACTGTTCTTTCTCATTCATCTCTGCCTCCTGTGTCTTCAATCTGATGACAAAACTCCTGACCAGCAGCCCAGACTTCTAGCTCTGGCAGAGGGAAAAGGAGCTCTGGAAATTATTAGCTGAGCACTGTTGGGTAGGCTTCTTCACCTCTCCAAGTTCTGGTTTATTTAATTGAATGACTACTTGCCAAGGTGTCTTAAGATAATTCCTCTACTAGGTGTATATCCAGAAGACCAAAAAAGATATTTGTACTAGAATGTTTATTGCAGCCCAATTCATAATTGCTAAGTCGTGGAAGAAGCCCAAGTGCCCATTGACCCACGAATGGATTAACAAATTGAGGTACATGTACACCATGGAATATTATGCAGCCTTAAAGAAAGATGGAGACTTTACCTCTTTCATGTTTACATGGATAGAGCTGGAACATATTCTTTTTAGCAACGTATCTCAAGAATATAAGAAAAAGTATCCAATGTACTCAGCCCTACTATGAAACTAATTTATAGCTTTCATATGAAGGCTATAACCCAACTATAGCACAAGAATATGGGGAGAGGGGAAAGGGAGGGGAGGGGAGGGGGGAGGATAGGTGGAGGGAGGGTAATTGGTGGGATCACACCTACAGTGCATCTTAGAAGGGTACAAGTGAAACTTACTAAATGTAGAATATAAATGTCTTAACACAATAACTAAGAAAATGCCAAGAAGGCTATGTTAACCAGTTTGATGAAAATATTTCAAATTGTATAAAAAACCAGCACATTGTACCCCATGATTGCATTAATGTACACAGCTATGATTTAATAAAAAGATAAAAAATAATAAAAATAAAAAATAATAAAGCCATAAAAAAAGAAAAAGATTCAGTGAGGTAATATACAACTTATCTAGCTCAGTAATATTATAGATGGACACTCAGTAAACCACCCTTCAGTGGTCAGACGGTGTGCTAGCGAGCATCCTTCTAATCCTGAAGGTCTTTTTGCACGCTGCTAAATCAACTCTTTAGTTAAACTCCAGAATAGACTTGAGCCTCCTGAGGGAAAGGATTATGTCTGTCTTCTCTAAATATAAATATATTAATATATTAATGATACTTTAGTGCTTGCTGTGTGCATTAGAGGCTCAAGAAATCTTTGCTAAAATAATGAGTGTATGAATAAATAAACTGATAATACAATAAAGTCCTGGTATTGGCAGAGAGAAAAATTATGTATTCACTGTGTACACTGAGCTAAAGATTTGACGTACACTCCCTAGTCACTGATATATTCATTTTCTCAAATTTTAGACCCATATTTTTGAAGATGAAACTATGGCTTAAGTAACTTGCTTAAGGTCACTTGGCCACTTGCTGGGTTTAGTTGAGCTTAAAAGCCAAGTTTTTCTGATTTCTAAGCCTGCTGTGGGAAGCCATGGGACTAGCAGCTATCCAAACAGAGACCAATTCTTAGCCATCTTTATATCCTGCTATAAGTTAAATTGTGTTCTTCAAAAAGATTTGATGAAGTCCTTACCCTTAGTATTTTAAAATGTGACCTTACTTTTAAATAGGATCATTTTTCAAATAATGAATTATTTAAGATAAGGTCATACTGGATTAAAGTGGTCCCTTAATCTACTAAGACTCGTGTCCCCACAAGAAGAAGGGGGACACACAGGAAGAAGGCTGTCCTGTGAGGAAGGAGGCAGAGAGAGCAGAAATGCACCCACAAGTCAGGGAGTGGCCAGAATGGTCACAGCTGGGAGATGCAAGGACAGATTCTCCCCCAGAGAGAGACAGACCTGTAGACATCTTGATTTCAAACTTCCAACCTCTGGAACTATGACACAATACATTCCTGTTGTTTTAAGCCACCTAGTTGGTAGTACACTGTCATGGTAGCCCTAGGAAGCTAATACTTACTGTTGGTACAATTGCCTAACATATTAGAGGATCTTGACGCATATGTGTTGAATTAAACTAAATTTCTCTGGGGAGAATATTCTTCTCTGTTGCTGGAGATGCTCAAGCACAAATGGAAAGACTACTCTGTGATTCTGTTATTAAGAATTTTTTAATTATTATTTCAGGGTCATGCGAGGGTACAGATGATTAGGTTATATTGTTTGCATTTGTTAGGTAAAGTCCAAGGTGTAGTTGAGCCCTTCACCCAGGAGGTGTGCTGTATATACTCACATTGTGGCTGTTAGGTGAGAGCACTTCAATCCTACTCTTTCCTTCCTTTTCCCGCCTCCTCCTCTCTCCCCACCACTTGAATTTAATTGTGTTTTTCTCTAATGTGGACCTGTAGTTGTTCATCTACTGGTTTCGTGTTAGTACTGAGTAGATTGGATACTTCCTTTCCCATTCTTATGATACTTTACTAAGGAGAATGTTCTTCAACTCCACAGGTTAAGACACAAGATGTAAAGTCTCCATCTTTTTTATGCATGAATAGTTTTCCATGGTATACATGTACACATTTATTAATCCATTCACTGATGGGCACTGGGGTTGTTTCCACATGTTAGCTATTATGAATTGAGCTATGATGAACATTCTAGTGCAAATGGCCTTATGGTAGAATGATATTTTTACTTCTGGGTAGATAACTAGTAATGGGATTGTGGGATCAAATAGAAGGTCTACTTTTAGCTCTTTTAGGATTTTCCATACTTTTTTCCATAGAGGAATTTAAATCATTCCTCAGGATCCCACTTAACCCATATTCTAGGATTGTGAAATTGGAAAGCTTGAAGGGGAATAATGCTGGAGCTACAGTACTACCTGTGGAGGGAACTGTGGCTAGTGTTTCTAGTACAGTTAAATTTTTATAAATTTGTCCAATCTTGTAAGCTATAGTCGTCAATTAGAAAAAGATGTTTGTATTAATAAATGCTATTCAGAACTTTCTCAATTATGTGTTCACTTCTAATTATGTTCATCCTCCATGTGTGTTGTGGGTTTAAGAATTTTGCATCTTGCCATTTTTTTAGCCCTGTAAGGGAAAGTGTGTTTCAGAAATGAAATACCCTCTTCAACGAAGGAAGAAGGAGTGATGGAGGCTTGTGAAGTTCTCCAGCAGAGCCCCAACTCCTCACTTTCTCTCAGAACTTAAGAAGTATTAAATGACTATGGAAATGACCAAAGCCATAAATGAAGTCAGTTGTATAATTTTAAAATTCCTCTTCCTATGCACATTCCTTGTTGAAAATGGAGAATTTTTTTCTTGTTTCCTTTTTCCTCTTCTTTAATCGGTTTCTTCCTTCTGATTATCCCCAACTTTTGGACACTGATTCATCATTTTCATAAAATTGTAAGGGGGAGCCTGCTGCCTGAGACCAGTCATAAATTATGGAAATACGCTCTGCTTCTCCATAGGGACTGATCATCTGATGGGGAGACTTTCGCAAGCTAAATGTAAATCCTGTGCGCAGGTTTTCCAGAAGGTTGGGTGTTCCCAGGCCTCTGCTGAGGAAGAAAGCGTAAAGAGGGACTCATGTTTGCTCAGAGCCTACTAGGGACCAAATTCCTTGCATGTTACTAAATGTAATGTTATTAACACATGGAAATATAATTACCCCCTATTTTCATAGGAGACAAAATAGAGGCCCAGGATGGTGAACGTCACACTCCTCAGGCCGGTGAAGGAGCAGGGCCAGGGTTCACACCTGACTTTGTCTGACTTTTCACTTACTGCATCGCCTTTCTAAAGTGTAATAGCAATTTCTCGGATGGAGGTGGATGGGGTAGTATTTATTAACATCATCCTAAACCCTGTGCTCTTCCAAGGTCTGGTAGATTTGCACCAAGGAGCCATTAAGCAAAGCCGCCGATCCAAGGGCTATAAATTAACACTTTCTTCACACACAGCTATAAGCAGCTATTTAAAACCTGGGCATTATCTTCCTAAAAATAAGTATCAGTTTTCTGGGCATTTATGCTCTATCGCTCTTGGTTTTTCCATCCTTGACTCCATTAATAGAATTCTTCTTAATTCCTTTTTCTCTTTTTATTGCTTTGCGAGGGGCTAATTTGCAGGCAAAATTGCTAATTTTACAGCTGCTTTCTGCTTTGTCAGCATGAGACTTACTGAGGAGTTATTAATAGAAGAATAGGATTCCCTTTTCATCCTTTTGCTCTTGACTGTTGCAGGAGGTGGGACAAAAATCCATTATTTAATAACATTTGTTCTTCTTGAAAGGTCATCATTCCAGCCCTTTCAGTTTCCACTACACTGAAGCAGCATCAGCAGCAATAGCATCTAGTTTCTCTTCCTGAAAGGAGTCTGGAATTCCTCCAGCTTAGAGAGCTGTGTAAGGCTGTCTTTGAGATCCACCTTGGACATGGGATCTGAGATGGGAAATTCTCTCAGTATTTCTGTGCATTTTCCAAATAGTAATTTCTAACCCTAAGCATTTTTAAGTGCCCCAGTCATCTGCATGTAGATTCCTGGAGCAGACAAACAAATTTGGCCTGTTAGGAATTGCACATGGCTGCTACTAGCAGAGAATAGAAATAACAGTGGCCTACAGAAGAGAGAAATTTATTTTTCTCATAAAGATACCTTAAGACAGGTATTCAGGATTGGCAGGTGACCTTGCATTATCATTAAAGACCTAGGCTCCTCTCTGCCCATTGATGCAGCCCATATAGCCTATGGCTAGGAGGAGTGAGAGGTATAAGAAATACCTGTAAAGCTCAATAATGGAACACCTGGGTGGAAAGGGCATAGAGAGGGATTTAGCTCTCCTAACAAGCATGAGAGCTCGCAAGATGAGAGCAGTGGTGAATTGGCAGTCTCTACACCTGTGGTGTTGAGAGGCACGAGATCAGCCTTATATTAGGCTGGAGGAGCAGGCAGTCGGGAGCATGCGCATTCTATCATGGACCTGCTTACTCTGACTGTCTCCTCTCCTGCCTGCAGAACGCCAGCACGGCGTCTCTCTGCTAAAGATCACCAAGCTCTGCTAAAGACTAAGATCTATCTTTCTAAGAAGACTGCTTTACTATCTCTCTTTCTCTCTCTCTCTTTCTCCAGCTAAAGTAGGTAGTCCTCAGGCACCTAAGAGAAACTGGACCTGAGCAAGGTAACTTAGCAGTCTGCGTCCGAAACTTAAGCTGGGCCTGAGACCTGGCCAGTCCAGGGCCCTGGCAAAAAAGTGTCAGAAGTGACATGTGACAGCCCATCACTGGAATTCCATTTTCAAGGCTGCCCCCTGGTCTATGCCATATGTCATTCTAAGCAGGAATCAGATATGAGGACGGGGCAAAAGGGGACAGATCAGCCGGCGGTCTATCGCTTATGAAGCTACCCTACAGGAGCTGCTAACAATTCTTATATCCTCAAGCTGCAAGGGAGGATTAAGAACATCTTTGTAGCTAGGCACACTGCTGCCTCCAATAAAACTAGTCTTGTCACTAGCAGAAAGGATAAGGCAGTCCTGGAGAGGCACATAGCATATCTGCCCCTGGAAAGAAATGGAATGACTGAATAAATTAAGCCAATAAATCTGTTAAGCACCTATTTTGCATCTAGAAATGAGAGAATAGAAAGTTTTGGTTCGTTCCTTTAAGGAGCAAAAGATTACAGCTGATAGACCTCTTGTTCTTGTCTTCTGAGTCTAGAATGCTTCCTCCTTGACTCCATTAATAGAATGCTTCTTAATTCCTTTTTCTCTTTTTATTGCTAGAAAACTTCTATTAATGATTCCAGGCTTTACTCCAGTGTCACCTGCTACCTGATGTTTCCTGAATTTCTATCCTCCAATTTCTAAAAGAATGCATCACTTTCTCAGCTCTGCCCTCCGAGGCAGTATGTTGCTGTGACAATGACATGGGTGGTGAATACTGGGGCTTCACCTTCTTGTCTGTCACTTTGAGCTAGATATTAGTTCTCTTGTTGGAGCTGGAGTTTCCTGTCTCCAGAATCGGGCACATGAAATCCCCTCTCAGGGGCTTCTGTGAAGGTTAAATGAGATGATATGTGCCAAGCATAGATGCTGGTAATTCTTAAAATGTTAGTTTATCTTGCTGTGTTCTAGCACAAGCCTGTTATGATTTATAGGAAAAAAGAAAACTTAACTTCTATCTTAGTTAAGTCACTAGTATTTTGTGGGATTTTGGAGATTTTGTCGCATACAGCTGAAATTTAAAATATTGATAAAGTCTCCACAGGTATTTTAGTCATATACCTTGGCTTCAAAGCCTGCTTGAAGAAATATCATCAAAAAGAGAGCGGTATTAAAAGAAATAGTTGAAAGTGGAAAAGTTGCACATGGAAAAACTGGAACTCAAAACAAACCCACACAACCCAGGATCAATCTTCTTCATTATTTTTTTTTAGATAGAATCTTACTCTGTTGCCCAGGTTGGAGTTTCGTGGTGTTGGCTTAGCTTACAGCAACCTCAAACTCCTGGGTTTGAGAGAATTTCCTGCCTCACCTTCCAGAGGAGAGGCTGGAACTATAGGCACCATGAAGCCGTCATTTTTTTTTTCTATTTTTAATAGAATTAGGCGTCTTACTCTTCCTCAGACTAGTTTCCAACTCCTGAAATAAAAATTTCTTCCCACCTTGGCCTCCCAGAGTGCTGGGATTATAGCCCTGAGCCACTACTTCCAGTCTAAATTAAGTCTTGACAATGATAGTTAGAGCTACAAAATAATCTCTTCAAATTAAAAATCACATATCATGTGAAAATAGCAACAAATTAAGTATGACAAATAAGCATAACATTTCCAGGTTATATTGGCAAAAACGAAAAGAGTAAAAGAGCAGAAACAAATAATTTGCTCAGTTTTTACCGGAGAAACCAAGTGGATAACACTCTGCTGCTGAAGATGCCGTATTATGAGATATAAATGTGAACGTGTCATTCAAAATTGTAAAGATATCCAAGAACAGAGCTAAAATCAAGTTACTAGATGAGAATATCAAAGACAAAAATCTCAAAATATAGCTAAATTATTTAAAGAAAAAAAAACAAGGACACTTTTTAAAAAATAACAGAAAATATAAAGACAGATGTAAGACTGTAATCATTTTGTGAAAACAATAATAATTAAAAGAGAAAAAAGAAATAAACTCTACTTAAATTTACTCTCACTGGATAAAAGATCTAAACTTATGACATGAAACTATAAAGATTCTTGGAAAGTAAATTTTTGTTAATGGTGAAAGGTGTGGGTCCAATTTCAGTCTTCTACAAGTTGCCAGCCAATTCTCCCAGCACCATGTGTTAAATAGGGAATATTTCCCCAAATTTATATTTTTGATGGGTTTATCAAAGATCAAATGACGATAAGTGTCTGGGGTCATCTCTTGGTTCTCAATTCTGTTCCATACATCTACCTCTCTATTTTTATGCCAATACCATGCTGTTTTGATCACTATAGATTTATAGTATAGTTTGAAGTCTGGTAGCATGAGTCCTCCTGATTTGTTTTTATTTCTGAGTAATGTCTTGGCTATTCGAGTTTTTTTCTGGTTCCATATAAAACAAAGTTCTATTTTTTCAGCTATTTAAAGTATGATGGTGATTCTTTGATAGGGATTGCATTAAATTTCTAAATTGTTTTGGGTAATATGGACATTTTAACAATGTTGATTCTTCCTAGCCATGAGCATGGTATGTTTTTCCATTTGTTAACATTTTCAACTATTTCTTTGCTCAGAGTTTCATAATTCTCTTTATAGAGATCTTCTTTGTAGTTTATTAGGTAAATTCCAAATATTTCTTCTTCTTTGGCCTAACTGCAAAGGGAATAGAGTCCTTGACTGTTTTTTTGGCCTGACTATTAATGGTATATATAAATGCTACTGATTTATGAGTATTGATTTTGTATCCTGAGACACTACTCTATTCCTTGATCACTTATAAGAGTTTAGTGGTTGACTCCTGGGGTTTTCCAGGTATAAAATCATATCATCTATTAAGAGTGAAAGTTTGATCTCCTCTGACCCTATTTTTATACCCTTGATCACCTTCTCTTGCCTGATTGGGATGGCTAAGACTTCCATTACAATGTTAAGAAGCAGTGGAGACAATGGGCAACCTTGCCTGGTTCCTGATGTGAGTGAAAATGTTTTAAATTTTACTCCATTCAGTATGATATTGGCTGTGGGCTTGCTGTAGATGGCCTTGATCAGTTTAAGAAAAGTCCCTTCTATACCTATTTTCTTAAGTGTTCTGATCATGAAAGGATGCTGGATATTATCAAAAGCTTTTTCTGCATCTATTGATAGAATCGTATGGTCTTTGTTTTTTAGTTTGTTTATGTGATGTATTATATTTATAGATTTATGTATATTGAACCAACCTTGAGACCCTGGGATAAAACCCACTTGGTCATGTTGTATAATTCATTTGATCATTGCTGTTTGCTAGGATTCTGTTTGCTAGGATCTTATTGAATATTTTTGCATCTATGTTCATTACAGATACTGGTCTATAGTTTTCTTTCCTTATTGGGGAAAGGGTTTATAGGGTTCTAGTTTGGGGATCAGGGTTATATTTGCTTCATAGAATGTGTTGGGAAGTATTCCTTCTTTTTCGATGGGTTCTAGTTTGGGGATCAGGGTTATATTTGCTTCATAGAATGTTTTGGGAAGTATTCCTTCTTTTTCGATGTGTTGGAAAAGGTTATGTAATATAGGTACTAGTTCCTCTTTAAAGGTTTGGTAGAATTCTGATATGAAGCCATCTGGTCCCAGACTCTTCTTTTATGGGAGATTTCGTATAGTTGATTCTATTTCAGTACTTGATATAGGTCTGTTTAGCATTCTTTCTGATTAAGTCTAGGAAGTTGGCATGCTTCTAAGTATTGGTCAATTTCTTTCAGATTTTCATATTTCTGAGAATAAAGTTTTTGTAGTATTCATTAGGGATTTTTTGAATTTCTGAGGTGTCTGTTGTTAATTTGCCTTTGTCATTTCTGATTGAAGATATTAGGGACTTTAATTTCTATTTTTGGCTAGGTTGGCCAAAGGTTTATCGATTTTGTTGAATTTTTCAAAAAACCAACTTTTTGATTCATTGATCTTTGGAATAATTCTCTTGTTTTCGATTCATTTAATTCTGCTCTAATTTTAGTTATTTATTTTCTTCTGCTGGGTTTGAGGTTGGAATGTTCTTCCTCTTCCAGTTGCTTAAGATGTCCCATTAAGTTATTGACTTCGTCTCTTTTCGTTCTCTTGAAGAAGGCTTGCAACACTATAAATTTCCCTCTTAGGATCTCAGTTCACTGCTCGCTAGTAGAGATCTCATAGCAAGCAGGCAAGCAACTCTCTTGGGGGAGGGGACAGACACGCATCCTCTTTGGGGTGGATTCTGTACCTGAAATGTTTCCTTGGAGTTGCCGCTTGCCTCAGCAGAGAAGATGTGCAATTATCAATCTCTTCTCTCAGCTCGGCTCCCACCCTTCAGCTTTGTTGAGTTCTTTCTGGCCATTATCTCTCCCTCTGAATGGAAGCTTCTGTTGAAAGCTGGCTTCAGTTGGCAATCATCCTCCACTCCCCTTTGCTCTTGTTGAATGTAAAAATTGGAGTTAGGGAAAATAGCCAACCCAAGGTTTTAGCAGAACACAAGGCACGTTGCAACAAAATGAATAAACAAACAAGCAAAAAATCAATCAGACACACAAACAACCAAAAACAAAAACAGAAAAAACTTGAATAGCCTGAAGTAAGCAATCTCAGCAACCATAAGAGGAAGGGGAGGGCTCAGTGCCCATAGCCCAGCAGCCAGGGCACCAGCCACACACACCAGAGCTGGCGGGCTCCAACCTGGCCCAGGGCTCGCCAAACAACAATGACAACCACAACCAAAAAACAGCTGGGTACTATGGCAGGAACCTGCAGCCCCAGCCACCTGGGAGACTGAGGCAAGAGAACCACTCAGCCCAAGAGAGTTAGAGGTTACCGTGAGCTGCAATGCCACAGCACTCCACTGAGGGCAACATAGTGAGACTCTTGTCTAAAACAAAACAAAACCAAACCAAAAAAAAAAAAAAAAAATTAACAATAACTCCTACAAGAAAGAAAAAAGGGGAAAAAAATCAAAAAGAACAAGCAAAGAGAGAAAAAAGGCAACAACATCATATATATATTTATATATATAAACACATGACTACATATATTATATGCCTTAGGGATCGACTTTAGTAGGAATATATTTATGTTGCAATATACTTTCTGGAAACCAGGTGGCACCTTGAGTGTTCCCAGGCTTATACCTTTCTCCTGGCTTAAATTGTTCTTGGTGTTGCCTGATTATCCACTTGGTGCCTAGACCCTGCCAAACTAACTCCACCGATCTCCAAAAATCTTCACAGGCAGGTTTCTCAAATTCTCCCTGCAACAGTTCCTGTGAAGTGCGGGATATCATGGGCCAGTTCCCAGTGTAGGATGACTGTCTGCAGGTGAGACTCAAATCACTGTGCCTGGCCCGCACGGAAAGGTGCCTGCGGCAACCGCCATCTCCCAAATTCCTCTTCCTCTAGCCAGGATCTTTCCTTCTCCCTAACTGCAGTGGTGCCTCAAGAGATAGCACCCCACTCTGGCCACCTAATTCCTCTCTGGAGTCCACACTTCACCTGTCTTTCCACACAATACCTAGTTACCCCACAAACTGGGAACCACAATCCTCCATGGCGGGGCTGGTTGCCACCACAGCCAACGGCAGCCCCTGCAGCCTGGGGCAGAACCTTTCCTAGCAGTCTCCACAGCTCCAGATTGCACTCCAAGTCCAGCAATCCACCATCTCGCTGCACACCTTGAACTTCCACTGCACACCAATATTCCATGCCGGGAATGATCTAGCCCACCTACTCCCACCTGTTGTTCCAGGAAAGCTGAGCTAAACATCCTTCCTGTCCGCCATCGTGCTCTACCTCGAGTCCGATTTTTTAAAACATTATAGTTATACAGATATTATGAAATGATAAAGAATCTTCACAAACATGTAACACATTTTTCTCAAAGAATTCCTGGTGATGATTATTTTATTTATGCTTTTTATTTTTTGATTTTTATAAGAAAACACACATCATGGTATCATAGGAATAAAAGGATGGTTTTTAAAATTCTAAACTAAAAATTAGAAGATTGAGGAAAAAGATGGCTGCACTATTTCCCAGAATTTATTTAGAATTTTCCCCAAAATTCTAGGATTAGTCAGCAACCAGCCTTTGTCTATAATATTTTCTGACTTCGGGAGGTCAACTCCAACCTGAGTCTGGGACAAAGCCAAAATGTGTCATAGTCAGAAAAATATAGGAAGACAGCTTTCAGTGTTATGTATAAGATTTCCAAATAGGAGTGTCGTCAGAACATCACCAGGTCCTTGAGAACTTTATGAAAAAAGTCCAGATAACTTTGTTTTTTGTTTTTAGTTTTTAGGGTTTTTTTTTAAAGACACAATCTCACTCTTGTCACCCTGGGTAGGGTACTCTGGCATCATAGCTCACAGCAACCTCAAAATCCTGGGCTCAAAAGATCCTCTTGCCTCAGCCTCCCAAATAGCTGGGACAACAGGCATCTGCCACAAGGCCCAAATAATTTTTCTGCTTTTAGTAGAGGAGGGGAATCACTCTTGCTCAGGCTGGTCTTGAAGTCTGCCATCATAGCTCACAGCAACCTCAAAATTCTGGGCTCAAGCCATCCTCCTGCCTCAGCCTCCCAGAGAGCTGGGATTACAGGTGTCAGCTACCAAGCTCTGTCCAGATAACTTCTTTAGAAGAGCGATCTGCACTTTTGCCATGCAGCTTGTGACCAGCAGAAAGAGAGTGCAGGGTCTAGAGAGTTAGATTAGAGAGCATCCTTGCCCATGTGGCATTGCTGAATCACTGCCACAATGTTCTGCTTACTTTTTTAAGAGCAGTTTCTGATTCTCGCTATGGCCGATGTTAATCTCCTTTCCTTGAACATTTGTTGAGCTATTATGCTTATTATTTCCTTGAGGTATTATGCTGTGCCCGTTGCTTTTGATAAATACTTGTTACTGCATTTAACAACCCCCCCCCCATTTGTAAGATTAGGAAATTGTAAATCATTGAAATAAAGCATTTTTCCCATTGTCTAACAGCAGAGTGGACAAAGGGATTTGAAAACACCTATCTGACTCCAAAGCCTGTGCCCTCTGCACGAGAGCCCACAGAGGTGCGCTCGAATGCATGCATGGGCCGGGCAGTGCTGTGTGGTCTCCAAAGGGTTACTATTCTTGCCTGCTCTTGTTCCAGCTTCTTGGAGGAAGGTGTTGGGTCTCTGCCACTGTAATATCTATCCTGACATCAACTTCAAAGCCTTCAACCTGGGCGTTTGATCTCCTGCCGGCCTGCTTTCTGACTCATGCTGGAAAATAAAAGTAGGAAACCAGGAATGGTTTAGTCACACTTGTTAAACATTTATGGTGCCGGTCGGGAAAGATGTTGACCTTCGAATTAACAATTAGAAGCACACATTCCATAAAAGAAATCGGTCCAGTAACAGCAACGCCAGGAAGGCCCGAAAAGGCCCCTGGGTACCCGCAGAGGACGTGGCGTGGCGTGACATGTTTCCTCTGCCTGTCACCGCTCCTGGCACAGCTCCTGGGCGGTGTGGTTTCTCCCTGTGCACATGTTTTTCATGATAGAAGTGGGGGAACCATGCCATTTGCATAGTTTGAAAGGTATAAAGGATAGGAAGTGGTTTGCAAGGGGCAGAAATGTGGTTGTCCCCCGTGGCTGCTCCGTCAGCCTCCTCGTGTGTGGCTTAGAGCTCAGAACTCAGGAAACTGAAGGAGTAAACAGTTGCTACACAGTCCACCTTTGAGATCATTTTTTTCTTTATTTTTTAGATTTATTTCAGATTAATATGAAGGGGCAAATGGTTAGGCCACACTGTTTGCATCTGTTAGCTGAGGTCATTTCTTTCACATATTTTTATTGCGGTAAAATCTATAGGACATAAAATTTAGCATTTTAACCATTTTTGTCGTACCGTTCAGGGGCAGTAAGGACATTCCCAGTGTTGTGCAAGCATCGCTGCCATCTAGTGCCAGGACTTTTCTTCTTTATCTCAAGTGGAAACCCCACATCCATCAGCGTCACTCCCCATTTCCCACTATCTTCACCTTGGCCAACCACTAGCATCCCTTCTGCCTCGGAGGATTTGCCCCATCTGGACATTCCGTGTAAATAGAATCATAACAGCACACGGTCCTTCACGACTGGCCTCTCCTCTCACTTAACACCCTGTGTCCGAGGCTCTCCATGGTACAGCACACATTAGCCCCGCGTTCCTTTTTTATGACTGAATAATATTCCACTGTACGGATGGGCCGGGTCTGTCCATTCGTCAGCTGATTGGAACATTCAGGGCTTTCCACTCTGGCGACTGTGGAAAGTGCTGCTTGGAGATTCTGCCCAAATCTATTTGTCGGGCCTTGAGGTGAGTTGTAAGAACCCCACTCCTTCTCCCAAGTGCCCGAGGCTCCAACCCTTTCACTCTGGGCTCCCTCCTGGCTGCCTGCTCCGCTCTCCCTGGCCCAGCTGGCCTCATTTCATCTTCTCAGAGCCTCCCTCGTCCGTCCCGTGTCAGGCAGCTCCTGCAGGCCAGCCTGCATCCCAGGCTCTCCCTTCACCAGAGGCACCACGATCCTAGTGAGGCTGTCAGTCTGTTTAAACGCCTAACCCCACTAGAACGAGACAGTCTCCCTGTTCAGTTTGCTAAGTTGTTCCCAGCACTAATGACACTGCCTGCCACATAGTAAGTAGCTAGTAAGTACCTGTTAGTGGTGATAGCCAGCAACATGGGCTTTTGAGATGTGATCAGACAAAATTCCTTGCTGAGCTCTGACCCTGGAAGTCCAATAGGAGCTTAAATACCTTCTTCCGTGGATTGCTAACGGTCTCCCCAGGTGTTGTGAAGAGAGAGATTCCAGTGCTGCCCTTTCGGGTTCTGTGTAACAGGGCGGAGCATGCGAGCCTTGTCCAGGCCAGATCCCCTACACAGGGAGGGTCCTGTCACCAGGTGGCCTTCTGGTTCCCTCCCTCGGTTACTCCCAGGCACTATCTCTGGCCCGTCCTTTGTGAGACAAACTTTACCAGGCCGCTTTACCGTCACAGAGGGCCCTCCTTACATTTCTCAGGCCCTTTCAGGACTTCTTTTTCTCCTTTGCACTCGATACCCTCTGGCAAACTATCTCGTCCATTCCCTGACTCTCCCCACTAAAATGTCACCGAGGACGGCAGGAATTTCATCTGTTTTGTTCACATTTCCCGTTCAGTGCCGTGAGTGATTAAGGCATATTCCATGTGTCCTACTGACATTTGGTGAGTGAATACTCTTTCCAGACTCTCTCTGTTTGGGGGCAATGAAGAAATGTGAAAGTCTTTGAAAGATTTTTTTGCAGAGGAGTGATCAGATTAGCAGGGTTTTGTCTCTGAAGACTGAGAATTGTCTCTCCTGTCCAAATGTCAGACGACTGACCCCCTGCCACTTCCTTCTCCTCCTGCTCCTGCATGGTAGGGGTGCACAGGGACAAAGTGCTTTCTCCCCATCCACCTGTCTATAAAGCAAATACACAAACATCTTTTGAGTCTTTTTTTCTTAAGGGTTTATTTGAGTAAATATAGAAATTTGGGCAGGGTGGCTCCCATAGCTCAAGGAGTAGGACACTGGCCCCATATATTGGGGGTGGCAGGCAGGTTCAAGCAAGGTCCTGGCCAAAAACTGCAAAAAAAAAAAAAATTAAATTAAAAAATAAAAGAAAAAGAAATTTGGGAAAAGTTTAACAAATGAAAAATAGCTACCAGTTTAAATAGTTACTGTAAACTAGGCATCCATCCTACTGGGAATAATAGTTCAATTCTATTTCTTCTTTACAACAGGCCATATCTATGCCAAGTACTCCATGTGCTCAAGTCTCACAAGAAGAAAATGAGTTAGGAAGCAGTATGTCCATTTTACAGATGAGCAAACTGAGGCACACATGAATTCGGTGGCAGACTTAGGACACAACAACCCCAAGTCGTGATTCTAAACACTTTAACTATGTTTCCCTCATTTCATCGCACAGCCCACTGAGAGACAGCCACTCTCTTTTAGCAGGAATTGGAGGGCTTGCTGGAGGTCAGTTAATGAATAGCACACCTGTAGTTAAAGCCTGGTTTTGCTACCCTAAGAATCCCGTCTATTTCCACCATGCTACAATTTCTCTTAGCAAACAATTGGAGGGAACACAGTATATAGGAAATTTTATTATTGTAGTTACTGGCCTTAACTCTCTCTAGTCTATACTGAAATACACATTATCTTTGATAACTGGGACTCCTCTGCAGGCACTAGGACTCAAACCTACCAACTCCACTGTGGGACGTGTACGACGCAGATTTCCTCAGCCTTTAACCCCTGCTAGGGATTGGCACCATTGGCAGGTTGGCACCCCTGGCAGTCTGTACATAACTCAGTGACATCTGGACTCGGATGAGTGGGACTCTGACTCCTGGCTTTGAGTCATCAGTCTCAGAAGTAACCCTGGGCCTCCTGGGTTCTACTGTTCCCAAACTTTCTAGAACATGATGTGCTTCCCTAACTTGCACCCAAATGTTTCTCTCCTGAGCTCCATCTTTCCAAAGATGTCTATGGTTCTACCTCCTTCAAGTCATAATATAGATGCGAGCGATTTCTATCTTCTGAAGAGATTTCCATTCTTACTGGGGAATAAGAAATAATATTTATTGTGTGTTGGAGATTATATAGCTACATCTCTTTTAATTGAGGCAACAATTCCAGGAATTTTGGATGTTACCCTATCCCTTTTGTAAATGAGGGAATAAACATTTGGAGAAGTTAAGCCTAAAGCATAAAGAAATGTTGCACAGCGGAAACCCATGTTAGATTATAAATCTGTATTTAAAATTATTTCCACCCTTGGATATTGCAATAATTTTCTCTTGCTGAAAAAAAAAATCACCTCAAATTTAGCACTTTAACACAATACCCATTTATCATCTCACAATTCTGTAGGGCTGAAGATTGGTGCCGAGAGTTTCCTGCTTAGGCTGAACTTAAGGTGCTGGCCAGCAGAGTTTCCTGGGGAGTTCAGGGATTTTTTGAAGCCCATTCCTGTTATTAGTCTCTAAGGCCTCCCACCCTTCCGTCGGACCCCTCTGGGTGAGGGTGCATAGTGAGAATGCTAAACCCACGTCGTGAGTCCCCTGTCAGGCCTCCTTCGCTTTAAAGTGGGCCCCTCAACCAGAGGCAGCTTTGTGCAGGTTCTCCACCAGTGCATGAGACATTTCAGATGGAAGTGATGGGCGAGGCTTCATAGAAAAGGAGTCAGAGGATCCTGGATCTGGAGGATGCGTCAATTCCAGTAAAGATACATGGCATAACCGACCTCCTTCTCCAAGGTGAAAGAGATTTTGATGTTGTGATCGGCCACCAGGTGGCTGCCTGGTCTCCCTGAGTCTTTGCTGCCAGCAGATAGGCACTTAGCAGTGACAATGGCTGGGACACCATAGAGAGGGGGAGCGCTTGTCCACGGCCACTCTACAGCACAAGGAGAAGATGGCTGATATCTGAGCATGGGTCGCATGGCATTGGGTGTTCTCTGGGAACAGTAAATGAAAGACGCAGACTCCCGAACAGTCTTCGCACTGTCCTTGCTTCTAAACATCAGAAAAATCCTGAAATTCCTTTGGCTTAAGGGTTTATTTTTCAGAGCTAGACTGGTAGTTTTCACTCAGGATTTGATGGAGACCTGACTCTAAGTATTGGCCAATAGATAAGGAGGAATCATAGGGGCGAGTCTTGATATAAAAAAGAATAATCTTACGAGGTACCTGTCCCAGGTGAAATTATGACATGGTCTCCAGGGAAAGGAAGACATTTTCTTCTGGAAAAGATGAAGGCACTAGTTTTACTGTCCAAGAGAATTGGGGGATTCAAAATCTCAGATTTGTTTACTCAACTCAGATGGTCAAGAGACCATCCCAGGTCTCTTGGTTCTACTTGGATTTTGAAGATGCTCTGACTTTGGCGTAGGGGACCTGTACAGAGACTGTGCAGAGTCCGCCTTTTAGCTCAGTCACACTTGTCAGTTTCTGGGTCTGAACTTCATGACAGTTGCGCTTTACAACTGTAGGAGGTAAGACTTCCCTTAAAGTTGTCACAGAATCCTGGTTTTCAGAGTATTCCTTACGTCAAAATTGGTTCTCTGGAGCCTTTCATTTTTTTTGAATAGGTCTCTAGTGCTTTCAAAAGCAGGCATTCCATTTTGTAACCATCATAAATAACCTTGTTCCTATAACAAAAAGAGCTACGCCTTCTTGGTCTTCCATGTCTTAGCCTCCAATTGCACTAGCCCAGTTACAAATCGAAACTTAAGTGATTGCATGGCATCAGACTACCAGAATGGGAGCTTCCTGCTTTTAGACAAGTGAGCAATATGGTTTTGAATTCATATTCTCCAGAACCAGTTCTGAATTTAGTGAAGTCTCAATAAAGTTGAGGCAAGGATTGATGACACTTGACTTTAAGAAAGCAAGCCTAGAGATCTAAGGGAGAGCCAGAAAAGATGAAAGAAGGCAAGAACGTATAAAAAGTGATGCAATGCAGGGGAGCCCCCGCCACCTTTCCCCGTGCGCAGCACATCCTCTGGTGGCATTAAATGTGAGACAGGGGAAGTCAGGAAGACGCACAGTCACCTGCGGTCAGATGTGTCTGTTTGGCCTGCAAGATTTCTTTGAGAGGTTTACAGTAAACATTTTCACTTCATATAAATCTTCAAAAAGATAAATAAGATTGAATTACCTGCCTGGCTCCATTCACTTTCCCTTTAGTCATGGTTTGCCCTATGGTACTAGATCTGAAGTGTCCTCTCCACAAAAATATTTAACCTTGAGAGTGACCAGATGTTTGGAAGCCATATAAAATAGTAAGACAGCAAGTTGTAACATAGACAGGTGTGGCAAGGGTATCTTACTCAGATACTGTGGTTCTTGATACTCTATGGATAAGATTAGGGAGGAAAAAACCAGCAGGACCAGAAATCAATAGATCACTTTTGGGAATTTTGTTTCTGATTAACATGGAAATATATTTTGATATCCATGAGTATTTTAAAAATCAAGAAAGAAAATTTACAGCACGTATTATAGCATTCTACCCTAAAAACCAAAAAAAAAAAAAAAAAGGAAATGGCACGAAAATCGATATAAAAAAATCAAAAAATATTATTTACTTAGTTTTCTTTGCTTTTTTTGCCTTTATTACAAAGCAACCACTTGAGGGAAGGCAGAGAAGTGAAGGGACAATGTAGGGGGGACCCACCACGTACAGCCTCTGGGCCCAAATTATGGTTATATATTTTTACTTAAAAGATAAACAAAAATGCATACAGTTTCTTCATGGATATGTACTTCTATGCTGTGGTTACACTGTTATCTAAAGCTGCTGGACTACATATTCCATAAGAGCACGGACTGTCCTTTTTAGTCACCAATGGACATACTATATCAAACCTGGGAAGCGTTCACTTCCTATTTATTGATTGATACAGTAAGCCAATCAGTCATTTTCTAAAAACCTCAAGACACTTTTCCATGTCTCTTTTCTAATTTCACTCGGTTCTCCTCATTTGAAATCTTTTTTTAGATGTCTTTTAAAAAATTTTAGAATATTACTAAGGTATAATGTTTGGGTTCCACGAAATGCTTTTGTATAGTTTGAGTCAAAGTTGTAAGTGTGCTTCTCTCCAGGGTGGTGTGTATCGTACCTGTTAGCTCCTCCCCTCCGTCCCCTCCCACCTGTCTTAATTCTACATAAGACACAAATTATACATATTAAACTCCATTTGAATAGGTCTTTGCAATCTTTCTCACAGGTCTTCTTTATTAGAGTAAACGTAAACATTGAAAGTTGTGTAAATCTGAGGCTAAAGGATGAGACTTTTTTTTTTTTATTAAATCATAGCTGTGTACATTAATGCAATCATGGGGTACGACGTGCTAGTTTTATATACAACTTGAAATATTTTCATCGAACTGGTTAACATAGCCTTCATGGCATTTTCTTAGCTATTGTGTTAAGACATTTATATTCTGCACTTAGTAAGGATTAAGGATATCACTTGGGCATAGCTGAATTTTATTCAGAGTACCTTTGAAACATCCATAATGTTGTATAACGTCACTGCTCATAGATTTCCAAGGGGAATTTGTTTTCCTTATAAATTAATAAAAAGACAAACACCAGGTTGCTTTTCCATAGAGGCTTGTTTGATAAATTACTCTCATTATATTCATATTTAATCTTCCATGGACCAAATTTCCCTATCTATAGCATTTCTTCCCTTGCCACCATCTTATTTAATATGTTTCAGTCCGTGGTTAATATACATAGAAAGGTAAGCTTGAACTTTGGCTTCCATCGCATGGATGTGGTGATTCTCTATGTGATAGGACAGAACTAGGAATGAATAGATACCTCATATGGGCTCAGAATAATGCAAGCCCATGCTGAGAATCCTGTCCAAGATTCAGTATGTTTAGTATAAGTTGACTTTGTCTAAACCAACCAACTGAACATAGCCTGTTAGAGTTGATTGTTGGAAGATAAGTGGTCAGGGAAGTTCTGAGCGAACTCCCCAGGAATGAAAAAGGGCCCCTGGCCAATAAAAACAATAATGATATGAAACAAAAGCAACATATTTGTTATCAATGAAAGAAATGAAGTGCTTCTCAGTCTGGTGACATCAGACAAGAAGTTCATAATTTCTGCTTTAGTTAAGAAGTGAGGCTAAGCAATCAATAGCTAGAAGGGTTGTCAGTAAGCTTCTTGGTCACAATTGAGTAACCTCAGTGTGATGGGGCTGGTTAAGTGGAAACACGGTAGTTAAAATGAAACACAGGCTGGGCCACCATGTTCAGTGGTTAGGGCACCAGTCACATGCTCCAAGGCTGGTGGGTTTGAACCCAGCCTGGGGCTGCTAGGAAAAAAAAAAAAAAAAACTGGACATTGTTGCAAGCATCTGTAGTCCCAGTTACTAGGGAGACTGAGGCAAGTGAATAGCTTGAGCCCAAGAGTTTGAGGTTGCCGTGAGCTATGACACCGTAGCACTCTACCCAGGGTGACAAAGTGAGACTCTGTCTCAATAAAAAAAATGAAACACAGCTAATTTTTATTGTTTTATTCAAAGCTAAATATTTGTAGGAAAGTCATAGGAAAGCTGAGAGTCTGGACACAGAATTCTCTTAAGTTTCCCATGCCTGCTTAGGAAAAGAGGTAAATAATCACTTGTTTGATTTGGTTTAATGGCTCCTGATGGAGTTGTACACGGATTTCAGAGCCCAGATTCTAGTTTTGTATTTCTCATTTAATCTAGTACGTTAAAATGTGATCTGCTGATTAAAATTCTTAACATATCTTCGAAGAAAGCGCATTTGCCATGTAATAAATAAGTCTCAGAGGTAAACACTGCTTCTTCTCACATTCCATGAAGCTAACCACCTAGGGATGTCACAGGAGGTTGCAGAAACTAAACTCTAAACCTCTTTTAGTGCCGACAGGCAAGAAGAGTTTAGCAACATTCCTTTCTCCCATTCTCTTTCTCCACCTGAATTCTTAACACGGTATTTTTCCCCGTATTATTGGATAAGTGATCAATATTCTTTCTCCCATGGAATGAGTAACCTGCAGGAACCCTCAGACTGCTGGTCTCCTTGTCCATGCCTCTGAGAGCTAGCATGATGTAACAACAAGGACCACACCAACTGGAACTAATCACCACTAGCTCGTGGTATGACCTTGAACAAAACACTTTTCTTTTCCAGGTCACAGTTGTCTTATCTGTCAAATGAGGGCTTTCAGTGAAGAATTTGTGAGCGCAACCTATAACATAAAGGTCCAATTCAAATTCAAAGAGTAATTTGGAGTTCAGATTTCCCTGATACTTTTAGGCACTTCATTTCCTTCAACAAAGATTAGGCCTTCTGGGTATACGAATATGGTGAATGTCGTGAAGAAAAAAACTTGAAATCTGTGAACTATTCTAAGTTTACTTTGGGTGTCTTTGAGAAACTCCGAAAGAACTCATTTGCATAGCCAATCTGATTTTGGCCTAAGCTATTGGAAACATGTCCCCCAGATAGACAAATCACTTAATTCTCATAAATGGGTCAGTCCCCATTGGTCCTCTTTGGGAATAGCCTTTCTGCTTAAGAATATCTGAGGAAGGAAATGAGAACTGTTCAACACCTTAAATCTTTTATGTTCTGTCTCCCAGGTCCAATGGACCTTTAGCAATTACCAAATCTGAGAGAGAATCATGGAGTTATCAGACATTTTGCAGAAGAGTATACATTTTGATTCAGTAATTAATGATTCTCAATCTTTTATTATCCTTACTATGGCTGGTTGAATGTGAATTCTTCATATATACAGTTACTCAATGGTTTTTCTTCTTCTTTTTTTTTCCATAAACTTTAAATGTGCAAAACATAGAAAAATATTAAAGGGTCCCTCAGGCAGTTTAACTCTTCATATATTAGCAAAAAATGCTACAAAGTTGTCAAAAGGCCAAATTCTAGAGCCCTTTGGAATATTACTTGAGTGGAAGAGTTTGTTTGATAGCATGAGCTACAAATTCTTAGCTCACATCAACAGAGTATGTTTTCAATAAAGGTTTGCTCTTTCCATTGTTATTTTTTAGGAGGAATACCAATACCAGAATTTGCATTCTACTATATGCAATTCTTTTTCCCAGACCACATCTTCAATGGAGTTCTAAGGGTTGAACTTAACATACATGATATTTGGGTGCCGTTTCTCATCTAGAGTCACTCTCACCCTCTGTATCACGTGGTTCAGAAGACTGGACTGCATGAGCTATGTTAATGGTGTGACATCTTAATGCAAAGATGTGTGTGTGTGTGCACATGCACTCATATATGTTGGCTGTATACTTTCCAGATAGCCTTCGTGTATATGATAGTATATTTATCTAAAGCCAGGTGCACAGTTCCTGGCTCATAACTCCCATAGCCCTTGTTAAAGTCTTTTGTTGTAAGTGTAGGGGAGCTCCAGGCATTAGGAAAAAGAATCTTTCTCTCTGACCTCTTATTCTCCTTTGCACGTGCCCAAAGCAGGACTCTGAGTGTGGACCATAAGACCCTCATAAAACCTTCCAGAGAGGGCCCTGCTCCATACCCTGGAGGAAAGAATGTTGCACAGAGGCTGAGAAGAATCTAGAGAGTCCTTGCTGGGCTTAGATCATATCCTTGTTGTCCAATCACATGTCTTATGGGGTTACAAATCATGCCTATCCTATGATGTCTCCATAGAAGGCCCAAGAGGACCAGTTCAGAGAGCTTCTGGAATAGCTGAACACATGCGCAGAGGTTCCTGAGGGTTGCACCCCTGGGGAGGACATGAAAGCTCTGTACTACCTCACCCTACGCATGCCGTCATCTGTGTCTTTTATAATATTCATCAGAAGACATCAGTAAACCTAAGCGTTTCCCTCAGTTCTGTGAACCTCTCCAGCAGGTTAATAGAACCTGAATAAGGTGTTATAGGGACCCCAACTTGAAGCCAGTTGGTTAGAAGTTGCAGAGGGCTGGGCTTGGGACAGGTCCAAAGCAGAAGTCTTGGGCACTGAGCTGACCCCTTGTAAGATCTGAAGCAATCTGCAGGGAGATGTGGGAATGGGCCTGGAGAGCACCGGCTGGTTTCTGCTGAAGGACTGACGGTTCCTTGGTGGGGTGGAGGGCTCCATGCACACATTTGGTCGCATTAGTCTTCTTCAGGCTTCCTGACTGCGGTGGTGTGAGGCCAGAGGAGAAACAGCTCGAGTTTTTTCCAAGCAGATCTGCACTCTAACTCCCAATATACCCGCAGGCAGTCAGAAAGCAGGAGTCGAGTGAGGCTGAATATTCACCTGTTCCCTCTGCAGGGCCCTGGTCTGGTTAGTTGCTGTCAACCAAAGGCCTCATCCTGTCACGTGGTCTCTTCTCATGGACATCTTTGTCTCCAGCTGGGTGGTAAACCTATCCTGTCTGGACTCTGCCAAAACTTATCATCTCTAACTATTAACTCTAAGAGGATGGGGCTCTTTGCTCTGCAATTATTACTTGCTATATCCCCAGCACCTAGAAAGAAGGCCAGCATGCATTATGCATTTAAGAAGTTTTTGTTGAATAAAGGATTATTTTCTAAATATGGGTTTTAGCAAAGGTTTTATGAGTATCCAGCCCACAGCCTTTACAATACACAATATACAAATATCTTACTGTTGCAAAGTTTACAAAACATACAACATTGTCTTCGAAGACCCCTCTCCAGACCTCGAATGGGTTCCATGCAAATGCACTGCACCGAAACTTAACCTTCTCTAGCTTCAGGCTGCCTCTTCTTGAATCTCAGCTCAAAGTTTCAAGGGCTCTGTCAGTTGTGTTCACAGAAGCGTCCTATAGAGAGCACAGAGTCTTTCTCTTGGGCAGACTTGTCTAGCACAAAGGTTTCATCTTCAGCACACATTCTGGGTCAAGGGCACACTTACAATTTTGACTGAAAATATGTAAAAGCAAATTATGTATCCAAAACGTGTGTACCCTATAATATCCTGAAATTTAAAAATAAAATAAGATTTCTTCAGAGAAAGCAAAACAGTTGTTGATATTTAAAAAAAATAAAATGTGATTTTCTAGATTAAAAAAAAAGCATAGAGTTGGGAGTCAGACTGGGTTGGAATTCCCCCTGAGCTGCCTATTAGCCGTGAACTTGGATAAGAAAGTTAACCTCCAAGAGGTCTACTTCCTCTGTAATAGAGGAGTAAGAAGTCTCTCCTCAGAGCACCGTTACAAGGATTACCCGAGATAACTATGGGAAAGGCATGGCGGTCAACAGGTGCGTAGTGACGTCTCCATCTTGCTGTGGTGAAAGTGGGCTTGTCTCCTATCTATTAGGATCTATCATCTTCCTGGGAAGGGCTCTGAGAACCAGTCTACAAAGTCGTTCCTTCTGGATGGGATTGTGGCCCTGCTCACACCAAGTCTCCCTGTCAGTAGTTACACAATGGAAAATCTAGCAACTGCGTAGTTAGCCTGCTGCCAAACGCCCAGCCCTGTTTTCTGGGGATTCCTTTATGCATCACCCACAACTCAGCCAGATCTCCCAACTGCCATTTAGATGCTCCACTCAAAGCTTTTCCTTACTTTCTCAGAGGAAAAAATGTTTTCCCATATTTCATTTTCTACATGATCCTCAAAGACAAGTCTGTGGTCTTCTACATCAACAATATGAAGTTGAATAAGCCAACATATTTGCAAGAAAAGAACAAGAGATCCCATCTCAGGATGGGCAAAAGATCTAAAAAGAAACTTCTCTAAAGAAGACAGGCGCACGGCCTTCAGACACATGAAGAAATGCTCATTGTCCTTAATCATCAGAGAAATGCAAATCAAAACTTCCTTGAGATAACATCTAACGCCAGTAAGATTAGCTCACATGATGAAATCCCAAAACCAGAGATGTTGGCGTGGATGTGGAGAAAAGGGAACACTTCTACATTGCTGGTGGGAATGCAAACTAATACATCCACTTTGGAAAGACGTTTGGGGAATACTCAGAGATCTAAAATTAGACTTGCCATTTGACCCTATAATTCCTTTACTTGGTATATACCCAGATGACCAAAAATCACATTACAACAAAGATATCTGCACCAGATGTTTATTGCAGCCCAATTCATAATTGCTAAGTTATGGAAGAAGCCCAAGAGCCCAAAGATACATGAATGGATTAATAAACTTTGGTACATGTATACCATGGAATATTATGCAGCCTTAAAGAAGGATGGTGACTTTTCCTCTTTCATATTTACATGGATGGAGCTGGTACATGTTCTCCTTAGCAAAGTATCTCTAGAATGGAAGAAAAAGTATCCAATGTATACACCCCTAATATGAAGCAAATTTATATCTTTCAAGTGAAGGCTACAGCCCATTTATTGTACAATAAGATGGGGAAAGGAGTGAGGGAGGGACGGGGTGGGAGAGGGTGGGGGGAGAGGATAAAGGGTGAGATCACACTTGTGCATATTTGAAGGGTCAGGAGAAAACTTCTAAATACGGATCAAAATTGTTTTCACATAGTAAATGAGAAAATATCGTGAATGTTATATCAATCAGGTTGATAAAAATATCTCCAATTGTATGTGAAGCCCGCACACTGTACCCCATGA